>CM035414.1:23944113-23959113 GCA_020310875.1 Ceratopteris richardii | reverse complement strand
CCCCTCTCAATCTCGAGCTGATGTGATGAAACCCGGAGCTTCCCAATGACGACTCGTAGGTGGTGGGGAAGGTAGGTCTGCATGTATCTCGGAATCTCGATGAAGCCCGTGCCTGATATATGTAGAAAATGCTCGCGGTAGTAGAGCATTTTCGGTGGCAATGTACCCCTAGGGCTCACCCATGTCCTCTGTATGTATGTATGCCATATCTCCTGACGAATGATCCTATTCCTCTCTTGATGAGAGAGCGAGTAGGTGGGTGCATGAGAGTCGTACTGTAGTGGTGGTAGCCTGTCTATGTCAAAGCCATGGTGGGCAAGCCAGTCTCGTGTCTGTGCATACCATGAGGAGGTGTCGCTTGCTAATGCCATATCACGTGATGCCTCGAAAGCACGATAAGCAATGCGCTCTGTATCCATGCTCCGAAGTCTGTGTAATAGGCATATTGTCTGGAATAGTGCCTCAACTAGCATCGGTGGTGCAGCGAGCTCTGCTCTAATGATGTCATGTGGTACTGAAGGCTTACTGCGGATAAGTCTGGCAATCATGAGGATCTGTGGCCTCTCTAATGCTGTCCATACTGATGTAGCTAATCCTGGTCCCCATATGGCTGCCCCATACATGAGCGCTGGCGTAACCAAAGTGTCAAAGAGCCGCCCCTTTGTGCGGGGCTCCTGAAAATATGCCTGGTGGCACTGTCTCTCCATCAAAGCTAGTGCTGCGTACCCACGTGTGATGCGGTCATTGGCTGCCTGAGCCATAGAGAAGACTCCTGATGCTGCTGTAAATGTCACCCCCAAGTAAACATATGATCCGACCACCTCGATCGGTCCACCTGCAGCTGTGAACAAACTATGTCTGCGTACCTGTGCTGATGTATGAAAGATCAAGACCTTGGTTTTACCAAGGTTCACAGATAACCCTCTGTGTCTGCAAAAGTCATCTAGGCCGTGTAGATGATGCTGTAGGCCTTCTGCAGACTCTGAAACCAATACAATATCATCAGCGTATAAAAGAATATGAACAGTGGACCCGTGTACCTCAATGCCATCTCCCCCCTGCTGCTGTATGAAGTCCACTATCTCATCAATGTAGAGACCAAAGAGGGTGGGCGAGAGAGGGAATCCTTGCTTCACCCCGATAGTGCTAGCAAGTGGATCAGATAAGCCCCCTGGACATCTGACTCTACCAGATACTCTCTCGTATAAGGCGTAGATCCCCCATATCATCTCCTCCGGAGCTCCGATGTCAAGTAGTCGTCTGAAGAGTCGATCCCTAGGAACAGTGTCAAATGCTTTGCGGAAGTCCACAAAGCAACAATATAATCTCCTCTTCCTCACCCTGGCCTGGTCGATCAGGCATCTCAGAGTGAAGATGTGGTCAATGGTAGAGTAATCTCGTCTGAACCCTGCCTGTCCTAGAGCCCTGATGCCCTTCCTCTCGGCGAGAGTACTCAACTCTGTCTCTAGTACGGCCCCATATAACTTGGCCAATATAGGGCCAATCATGATCGTCCGGTATGTAGCTTGATCCATAGTGTCACCTGACTTATGAATGGGCACTATGGTGTGCTCAATCCATGAGTCTGGGAACCCTTCAACCAATGCACGGTTGAAGAGATGGGCAATGAGCGGTGCAAGAGTCGTGCCTCCATAAATGAGGTGCTCTGCTTGTAAACCGAAATGATCATGGGCCCTGCCATGCTGCAGCCGGGCAATAGCGCGTCCCACCATAGTGGGTGTGAAGAAGTGAGAGGTAGTAGGACGTGAGCTCTGCGGTCTGGGAATGGGAGGCTGGTCTGGGATCTCGTATAGGCTCCGTGCATAGCTATGCCAAGTGCTCGGGTCTCGGATAGGTGTCTGCTGGCTCCTCTCTCTCAAATGTCGCCATGCCACTACACTGTCTCGACTCATGAGCAAATGGTAAATATCCCAATACTGTCTCTCCTCCCAATCCCGCCGTTTGCGGCGAGTAAGGCTCTGCATGCGACGCTGTGCCTGTGTGTGTGTAATATCTCCTCTATGCTCTAAAATCCGTAGGTGCTTCCGCAGCTCGCGACACTCTGCATCATACCAACGGTTCTGGGGCATGGATCCTGTGCGTGGAGGGTGCATATGTGTGTGGTGTGGGAAGCTGCGGAGAGCTGAGTCCTGTAGGATGGTGGTGATATGTGATGTGAGTGTGTCCAAAGGTGAGCATGGATCGAGGGAGAGTAAGCGGGTGTGTAAATGGTGTGCATAAACGTGTGAGAGCTCGTGTGTGAAGTGTATCGTGGTATGTATCTCAGTGGGTGAGGGAGGGTCTAAGGGAATCGGAGATGAGAGTGTGAATGTGATAAATGTGTGGTCTGCACCGAGTGGGCGTCGTCCAATACTAAGTGAAGGGATGAGTGAAGCTCCAGAGGTAGTACCCAAAATGTAGTCGACTGTGCTCTCACCTCCCCCGTGAGGGAAGCAAGTAAATCCGCCTGAACCTGGCCAACGATTCATCCCGTTGTATATAACGAGATGATGGCGGCTGCCTAGCTCGAGTAGATGTCTGCCATAGCCGGTGGTGTCCTGACCCGTTTCTGCTGATACTCTGCTGGTGCTAATCTCAACCGGGTCTCTGGCCCTCATGAGATGTGGGTGATCCATGTCGTATGCCTCGCACTGATGCGACTGAGTGCGGCCATTGAGAGAGAGAGAGAGAGAGAGAGAGAGAGAGAGAGAGAGAGAGAGAGAGAGAGAGAGAGAGAGAGAGAGAGAGAGAGAGAGAGAGAGAGAGAGAGAGAGAGAGAGAGAGAGAGAGAGAGAGAGAGAGAGAGAGAGAGAGAGAGAGAGAGAGAGAGAGAGAGAGAGAGAGAGAGAGAGAGAGAGGGAGGGAGGGAGGGAGGGAGGGAGGGGGGGGGAGAAGGGAGGGGGGGGGGGGGGGAGGAGGGAGGGGGGGGGGGGGGGGGAGGGAGGGGGAGGGAGGGGGTGTTGTCAGTGAGGTAGGCCCTTAGGCTCATGTCACAGGTCCATGGTTCCATAGTTCCATTCATGTACAACATTAATTCCAGCAATCTTCCATATTGACAAAAACATGAACATAACACAACTTAATCATACAGATAATGAGTTAAAGATAGAGAAAGAATAGACAACATGTGTAAGGTGTTACGTAAGCCATCGCTTACTCATAGTATCATATATACCAATGTTCAATGTACAATGTGGGAGCAAAACTCTCAACCACTCTATGTGATGAGAAATAGATGAGTGAGTGAATGTACAATGTAACAAACATATTCAGATGTATGGGCAGTAATCTGAATATACATGAGATGTGTGACCTTATAGGTTATAGAAGAGTGAATATGAGTGATTGAATGAGGAAGGATCAGTGTGAAACTAATGGTCAACAAACCTACATCTAAACTTAGGCTATGGAAGACCCTAAGTCAGATACGTGTGTGAAAAGATCACATACTTATAAACTAGCATAGAATGCTAACAAGATTGTTGCCGGAAATCCTCAAACTCATGTGAACACACCTTCTCAAACACCTCATAAAAATATGCATAAAACATATAAGTACTGATTCTCTTGTACCTATGCCGAATAGGACTCCTTCTGATATGAACGCCAAGGCCTCCATAAACTTCAAGTAGTACCTGTGTGCATAAAGAGAATATGTACCTGAATACTTAACATAAGATGTGAATCTTATGTTAATCTCCATCTAATGTCTTTGAAGTAGCCCGACATCTTCTTGTAGAAGACAATCTTCAACCTAATATCTTCCTGTAGAAGATAATCTTCAAAATCATGTAGATGGTCCCATCCAATGTCTTTGAAGTAGCCAGACATCTTCTTGTAGAAGATAATCTTCAACCTAATATCTTCCTGTAGAAGACAATCTTCAAATACATCCTGTAGATGGGCGATCCTCACCATCAAGCTGCGAATGACCAAGTCTTCTTGCCATGAACAAGAGATACCCTCCTCTCCATGAGGTAGAGTGTGAGCACACTCTTCATCTTCTCCAAGAAGAATCACCAAGAAGAACTCCATAGCTGCTCCTCAACATGCTTCAAGTTAGCACCATGGCTGCCCCATGTGCTAGAAGAAACACCACCTACTGAGGTCCAAGCTCTAGAAAGCTTGTGTTGATCCTAGGTGAAGGATACTTGACAATGAGCCCAAAGTGTTTCTTATATAGTATTGGTTGTCCTTGAAAAGCTCTTGAATAAAGCACCTCAAAAGCATAAGATCGTAGCGATCGTAAAAGAACTTTACTCGGTAAAAACTCCTCCGCTAAACGCGTCCGTCGTTGATTGAAAAGCATAAAGCTTGATTTATGAAAGAAAACTTTCTTCGCGCTATTGAGATGCAGCCGAAGGTTTTGAACCCGCGCCAACGCTTTAGGAGGCTTCTCTTTTATTCACGTCGTCGCCACACTTTTGATGTACAAGAGCTGTTAACAAACACTATATATGTTGTACATTCTGACCAATAATTTGACCAATTGGCATTGTTTCCAACAGGGGGAGGGAGGGAGGGAGGGAGGGGGGGGAGAGAGAGAGAGAGAGAGAGAGAGAGAGAGAGAGAGAGAGAGAGAGAGAGAGAGAGAGAGAGAGAGAGAGAGAGAGAGAGAGAGAGAGAGAGAGAGAGAGAGAGAGAGAGAGAGAGAGAGAGAGAGATCATAGTGAAAAGAAAAATGTGTTTTTATGGAAAATAAAAAACGTTTAGTACTCTTGAACGGTTTAAACGTACTAATATGTTTTTTTAACAGGTGATCATGTTTTTTATCATGTGAGGGCTCTTTTTGGATGTTTTTTTCTTATTTTCAGCATGTGAGCAATGTTTTAGTGTGTGCACCCCCTCTAGCACCCTTGCTTGCTTCCCTTGAGCATTTCTTTGAGCATCTTTGGTTCAGTGGAATAAAGAACTCAGTGAGCTGACTCTGTCTCCCTCCTGTATGGGCTGCTACAGTAGGCTGGAGTAGGGAATCTCTGTGACTCTGTATCTCTAGTAGGAATCGCCCGAGCTGTCGCTGGTCTCTAGAGTCCATGATCTCTCGGAGGGTGGGCTTCCCTGTAAATAGAGTCCTCTATCTCTACTCTGCAAACCCTGCATATCCGCTCCTCTCTGGGAATGTCTGCGGCTCTGCCCGTCTCAATCTCTAGTCTATGTGATGAGACTCTCAACTGGCCAATCGCTACCCTCGAGCTATGAGGCATGTAAGTATCCATGTAACATGGCCGCCGGATGAAACCGTGTGCTAGGATGTCTAAGAACTGGTCTCGATAGTGCAATAGTCTCGATCCCATGTGTGGTGTGTGCCATGTCTGACTAATGTAGCGCTGCCAAAGATCCTGTCTCAACACAACATTCCTCTCATGACAAGAGAGGTGGATGTGAGGTGAGTCTGGGTCGTACTAAAAAGGCGGCAATCTGTCCATATCAAGCCCATGACTATCAAACCATACTCTAACCTGAGTGTACCAAGCTCTCTCATATCCTGAGAGAGAGAGAGAGAGAGAGAGAGAGAGAGAGAGAGAGAGAGAGAGAGAGAGAGAGAGAGAGAGAGAGAGAGAGAGAGAGAGAGAGAGAGAGAGAGAGAGAGAGAGAGAGAGAGAGAGAGAGAGAGAGAGAGAGAGAGAGAGAGAGAGAGAGAGAGAGAGAGAGAGAGAGAGAGAGAGAGATGTATGTATGTATGTATGTATGTATATATATGTGTAGCTAGATGGAATATGGAATGTTTTAATAAGTTTTTTCTTATGCACCATTTAAGTCTTCGAGTGATACACTGAATTTGCTGGTAACGAACTTCAAAAGCATGGCGTCATGTTTCACGTGAAATCGAAGGCAAAGATACATGGGGAACTCATTTGCACTCTGAGCTCTCCCCTTGTTGGTCCTTTTTGTCTCACTGGCCCTTGGTTGTGAGATATGGTGCTACAGAAGGATGTTTTAATAATAAGGGAATCATCATGTTGCAACATTGTTATGAATTAGCGTTGGAGTTTTTGTCTCTCATTAGAGTTGAAGAAAGATTCAGGTTGGGGTGTACTTACAGGAGAAAATGGTGCATACTTGTGGTGAAATTAAGGGTTATCAAATCCCCCTTCTTGGTGATGCAAACTTTGCATGGAAGGATTGGCTTTTTGTGAGGCACACTGAATGGTGGGGTAAAAAGGCAAATTTGTTTTGCACATGTCTTATTAATGAGGGGCATATGTACCATGGAGGATATTGATGAGATTTGTCAGTAACCAATGTGGGGCATCCTATGAAATGGATGCTTACACCAGCCACTATGAATCTCTTGGTGTACTTCTATGTACTGATTGGTGCATCTGATAAGGGATAGGTACATACTCGCCATTAATGCCGAGTACTTTTCCAATTACTCCGGTGCTTTTACTTCATTTTCTTTCCTTTGTTTTACCCAGGCATGATATGAAACTCATCAATGGCAATGTCCTTTTGAGGGCATACTATATAATTCTCTCTCTCTCTCTCTCTCTCTGTGTGTCTTTTTCCCTCTTCCCTCTCCCTGCTCTCCCCCACCCCTTGCTAGCAAAATCATTAGCTCTTTAGAGCAGTTCTTTTTATGGGCTTGCATGCCTATATATGGGCCATCTTAAGGGCACTTATATTATCACTTACCCTTTGCTCTTGGGCTATCCAGATTCCAGGCATAGGAGCACACTTGTAAGTATCTTGGTCATTAATGTCTGTATGTGCCATGTGGAGCCAATTTCACTCCTTTTATCTACATATGTGAGCACTTCCCTCTTTGTCCCTACTCTCTCTATCTCGATTCTCTCTTTTACTCAATGTGTGCGAATTTTCTGTATTTTAACTCTCTATTTTCTATCACCTCCCAAGAAAAAAAAAAAGAAAGTTCATTATTTCTTGCTATTTTTAAAAGTCTTGTAACTTTTGAGCACACTATACGTTTCTTCTTTTAAGCATAGTTTTGAAAATTTTAGGTTAAAGGCCTCACCTGTCCCGTTCTTTTACTTTTTTTCTGTTGTGAGCACCTTGAAAGATTAGAGCTTTATAATCTTAACTTATTTGATCTCATCAATGCCAAAGAATGAATAGTCCATTTTGTTGGATCTTGTCAATGTCAGGGGAAGAAGTCTACACAGAAGTTTTTTAGGCGCCCATAACTTCAAGTTTTTACTTAACTACAACAGAGAAATGAGTATAATTTTTCTTAATTGTTACATAAGAAATAGAACTTAAGAAGATCATGCTGGAGTATCTTTGAAATAATATCTGCTCAAATCATGTAGTCTGACATCAATTCTAGTGTGTTCTTTGTTCTGCTTAAACAAAATGGTGGCCATTGACAGGGATTTCTATTTCTTTTTTTGGTGTTTCTAGCTTCCGTTTTTAATTTGCTGCCATAATCCATTCATATACACTGATTGGGCAATTCAACAACTTAAAGCTTTTCACAAGTAATTACATTATTATGCTCGGTGAATTGTGCACATTTTAAAGAATTTAGGATGAACTCACAGGTTTTGATGCACATGGATGAAGCTCAGAGCAATCAGGTTGAATCATAGGTAGGCCACCTTTATAAATTTCATCTGCTGCTTACACTGTGGCTGTTGATGTGAGCTTGGCATGTAACTGTTCTTATGCACAGGTTTGTGCATTTTATCTTCATTTATTGTTAATAAACCAGATTTACTTTGCAGAAGAAATGGAGGTGGCTTCTTGCGGGCAAAAGTTTAAGAGAGTGCCAAGGCCAGCTCCATTCTCAGCTCTAGAGCTCGATCCAGCGGTAATACACTATGTTTCACTTCCCTTCATTTCGGCTCTTTCATCCTCAAAACTCCGCGACGTAGTTACATCTCAATGTGTAAAATTAAACAGTTTTAATGGTTTGACTAAGATAATGGTGGATAGAATCTACCTTAGACTCTAACATGCTATGGGTTGAGTTTGAATTGTGTTCTCAAATGAAGATATTTATCAGCATTGTGGTCATATCTGTTATAGTACTCATTGTGGCTTCTCTATACCATAATGTCAGCTGAATGACAGGTTAGAGCAGTGGCCACATCTGAAAGAACTCATATACTGCTACACAAGTGATTGGGTGAAGGATGAAACAAAGTATGGACATTATGGAAGTGTGCCACTACCTTCTTTTCATAATCAAGTGTTCGAGTGTCCTGACACAGACCTTGAAACAGGTGCTTTTTTCAAGTTAATTTATTATAATTAGAGTTCTTTGAACCTTGATAATGTGCACATTGACAATCCTTATCAATTTTAAAACTAAAAGGTGCTTTTTCCTATATTATGAAGACTTCTTTGCAAACTTTTATATCATTGCCACTATTGTTTGCATTTATTCACAAGCCTTCCCTAGGGAGGTCATTTTACCAGAGTTTCTGATGTAGCTTGTGTCAGTTTTGTTCTTATTCGTTTGTTTTTCGTTGGATGATGGGAAATTTTTCTGTGGCTGAAATGACAGGGTTAGTTTCTTTCAATGGTGAAGCAGCAGATGATGAAGAACGTTAGAATGTTGTTGATATGTATTTCTTCTGTGAAATCCTGCTTGTTCTGTCCTTGTATATGTATTCAAACTTCAACATGTCATTAATGTAATGTACTGCATTAAAGATGGATTATGGGATTGACATATGTTTTTGGTTCATACCACCAGATGCATGAAGGGATGATAATTTTCAACTGATGTCAGGAGAGAGCAATTCGCACTTGTCGCGGGATGATATCTCTGTTTATTTACTTAATATATTTTACAAGGTCTGGAATGAACCAGAAATAGGGAAATCAACAAAAGTCCTAAAGTTAAAGGAGAACCCAGACAGACTTGTTTTCTTTGTTCCCTCTCCCCTCCTCCCCCCATCTTTTCTTCTCTGTCCCCCCTCCTCCCCCCCAAAAGAAAAAAAACAGAAAAACCTTCCCTCCTTATAGGAGCATGAAGGTTATCATTGCAAGTGAATTTGGATGGCTGAAGGGGCTGTTCTTTACGAAAATCTTCATACCACAAGAGTCCACATAAGAAAAGGAAAAGAAAACAGGGAGACCTTGGTGGCGATTTTGTAGATTATTTGGACGGTTTGATATAGGAGAGGATGTTTTGTGTTCTACTGAAGATTCATGGGGAATGTCTGCATAATGTGTGCATGCTACTTTCATTCATGGAGTTCTATTTTCTGTCCTCAGGATCCACTGGTGAAATTTTGATCTCTCCAGCCTGAAACAAATCCATCTTAAGCGTTTAAATAATATGTGCTTTCTGTGCCACGAGGTAGAAGAGAACAAAACGCCCAAGAAGGAGCAAGAGGAGCCCATAGATAGAGAACCCCTCCCCCCCCCCACCCCTCCCCCCCCCCCCCCCCCCCCCCTCCCCCCCCCCCCTCTTGCGATTGAATGTCCATGCAAGATATGTGGGATTATTCACAATAGGTGCCTTGCTCTCTGGTGCTCCATTCAATCTCCACCTCCACACACCTCCCATAAGGGCCAAAGGCCCGATTTTGGAGAAGGCTCTAAATAGAGGAAGAAGGACTTTCTTCCCCTATTAAGGTATCAAAATTTCATTAAACTTATTTATTTTTGCTTACATGTGCTCTGGAGAGTTTGTAGATCAGGTTTGTGCCCCCAAGTCCAAGGACAAGCTTCCCCAAAGTTCTCTGTTGACCTCTCAAAGTAGCACCCTCCACTATTGTTTTGCTTTTGGCTTAAAAATTGTTTTGACTTTGATATGCAATTTAGGGTTTGACTTTTGCCTGCCCAAAAGTGATCCAAATTATATGTGTCATATATCAATAGAAAGCTCTTGAGACATAGTATTTACATTTGAAATAAAATATTCCTATAAAAATGAATCATTTTGACCATATTTTCATATGATTTGACTTTGGTTGACTTTGCCAAAAATTTCTCTGCAAATTTTATGAGAAATTCTTATGGCAGATTATTATTTCCAAAAATCCACTTTTAACAAGGGGTACATGCAAGGATAGCTATATATTTTGTTGGTGGATAATATCTGATAACTTTTGGATGTAGGTAATACAACTCTCAAGGTTGGTCATGCTTATCAAGTATGAGCTATATGCCTTCACCTACACCTATCTATATAACACAAAATATATAAATACAAGAAGTTGAGAACCTGCCCACCATAAGGTTTTGAATGTAAATCTGTTTTTCCTCCTCGTTCACATAATCTTTTTTCCTACTGATTTTGCAAATCTTCATAAATCTGATATAAAACTTGAATATGACCTCTTTCTATAATAAGAACATATGCAAAGTATGTGTATGATTGCTTGTGCAATCTAATAGGACTGATGTGACCCCTCTTGGAGCTAACCTCCTTGGTTCATATACTCAGCAAGCTTCGACCTGCTTTGATACCGATTGCTGGTTTTTAAGGCCCATAATCAATATAGTGACATAAGAGAAGTAGAGACACGAGAGAGAATAGACAAAATTATGGAGAGATGAAGGAGCAAAGCTCGACATATGTGTCATATATTCTAAAAGATGAAGTCCATGAATGTTACAAAGAAGCATAAAAATATTCATGAATATGCTTTTGTAGGTGTCATTCTTCATAACTTCACAATTTTTATGATATGAAGAATATCTCCTCCATGTATAGATAATCTCCAAGTCAATGTATTCCCTTTGGTGGGTGAATGACAAGAAATCATATCTTTTGCCATGCTTGTTGAGGATGAAGAAACCCTAACTCTCTTCTCCTCGAAGGTTGAAGAAGACCTCCTCTAGTCAAATTCTAGGTTAGGGCTCCCTAAAAGTGACGATTTTTGTGCCAGTAAGTCTATCTTTATATAATATTTGATCCATGATGAAAAGCTGAACTCAAGAGCTTAAAAAAAATCTAAAAACAAGCTCTTGTAATTTGCGGCGGAAATCCCACCACGTTTTTCGGGATTGTTTTTTCCTTTAATATATATTTTTATGTTCATTACATTATTGACATATCAATGTTAAAATTAAAAAATATCTTGCCTTTGGCTCAAAAACTAAAACTTTAAACCTATTTTGACTTTGACCTCCAATTTAAGGTATGACTTTCGGCTCCCCAAAAGTGGTCCAAATTGTATGTGTCATATATCAATAGAAAGCTCTTGAAACTGTTGGTTTTTAAAGTCCACAATCAATATAGAGACAAAAATGAAAAAGATACATGAGTGAGAACAGACAAAGTCATAGAGAGATGGAGCAAAGCTCAAGATATATGCCATATATTCCAAAAGATGAAGTACATGAATGATACAGAGATTCATAAAATAAGATATAAATGCACATGTTGCTGCATATCTTCATAACTTCACAATTTCCATCATATGAAGATGATCGTCCCCCCCCCCCCCCCCCCCCCCCCCCCAAAATGAATTACAAAAGATGAAGTACATGAATGATACAGAGACTCATAAAATAAGATATAAATGCACATGTTGCTGCATGTCTTCATTACTTCACAATTTCCATCATATGAAGATGAAGTACATGAATGATACAGAGATTCATAAAATAAGATATAAATGCACATGTTGCTGCATATCTTCATAACTTCACAATTTCCATCATATGAAGATCCCCCCCCCCCCCCCCCCCATCCACACACACACACACACGCACGCACGCATGCACGCACGCACGCACGCACGCGTCAAGCTTCTGCATTTGGGAGCAAAGCTACTCAATCTTGCAATCAAGGGGGAGGGCGTGTGTGTTTTGGTCATAAATATAAAGAAGGTTTCTTCCCATTCAAAAAGAAATTCCACATTTGATTTCCTTGTAAGGTTTGTGCATGGTGCTTGAAATCATAATAAGAATGGTACTTGGGAAATTAACAAACTAGGAAATTAATCAATTCTGGATTCAGCTGCATTTATTGGGGTCTCTATTAAATGATTTTCCATCTCTCTGATTCACATAACAATTTTTGCATACAATGTGTTTTTGCATCAGAATTGCAGCTTGCAAACGTAAGGCAGCCAAGCACTAGTGAACTTTCAGATGATGAACCAAGTACTTCAGGAAGACAGCCAGGCCATGTAAATTTATCAGAGTCAGCACATAACAAAGCATTACGAAGGGTAAGTTTTTTACATCAGATGATTCATAAATAGACCCAGAGTAATGTATCAATCGGAAGCTTGCATGTTTTGAAGAATATGTCCACGGCCAATTGCTGTAATATGAATCATTTAATGACATCCAGGTCTAATTTGAAGACAAGGTTCAAGATATAAATAGAAAAAGCTAGGGAAGTATAGATACATGGTTGTGTTAATCTCATAGGACACAAAGATGAGCAGTTTCAAACTAAATAGTCACTGTCCTTTTAATATTTTACAATTAGAGGATTCCAGGTTAATGTGTTAGAATTTTTTTTGAGAAATGCTCTGTGGAATGTGAAGAATGTATATGGGCCAATTTCACTTGCATGCTGCAATGACATGCCAATCTTGTCTTTTTATCTTGCCATTAAGCAGCTCATCATATTCCTTTTCTTGTGATGATTAATTGATTCAAATTTACAGGTCAACTTGGCTTCTTGAATCTTATGTCAAATTCTTGTTCTCAATCTGAGCTAATCAGTTCTGTTTGATACCATATCTTTTATGTTGTGCTTCTCCATACATTCATTTTTTTTTTTCACCTTGCATGATTCAGCATCTAGGAGGCTCACCACTACCTTGTTATGAACCTATTTTTGATTGGCTCACTGAAAGATCAACAATTTCTGGGCAAAGAACACAAGAACCACCTTCAACACTTGCTTGTGGGTATGTTTTGATGCTTCTTCATTTTTCTTGGAGAAATTTTCTTTTTGTCCTATCTAAAGTTGCAATATTGTAAGCTGGTTGTTCATTTATTTTCCTGTTTTTCTTTGACACTGTAGTGGCTTAAGTATATCTGTCAAGGTTGTCTCTTTCAGTATTCAAGCAGGGTTTGTAGGTGAGTGAATTGCTTTTTGTTTTGTCTCTATTTTATCCCTTCATACTTCTTCCCTTTGGTGTATCTAGTAATATCTAGGTTCTGAGAATCTTGATGTCTCTCTTTTCATGTTACAAGGTTTTTATGAATTTTACTGTACAGAGCCTTTCTATGGAACAATATGCTTGTATCATACAGAGAGACGTGAGAAGCTTTCTGAAGATTTTCATTTTGAGTTTTTACCCAATGAGTTTCAGGAGGTTAGTTGCTAGTCTATCCTATTCACATGTATTTCTTTCACTCGTCAAGTTTATTCTTTCTAATAACCATTGATTGAGTTATAAGGTACACTGATGTTATTAGGAAAGCTACGGCAATAAAGTCCTATTTTTGGGGTCTATTCAGGAGACTGTCTTAATGGAGCATCTAAAAGTGTCATGGCTAAGTTTCTACAAGCTTGTCTGTGAAATTACTTATAATAAAATTTTTATATGTTTTGTTCAGGCTGGAACATCATCTCAGTGCCGTGCTATTTTTCATTTGGACACACCATCACCTTCAATATGTATGTTAATTCAACTGGAAAAACATGCAACGGAAGAGGATGGGGGAACTGCATCAGTGTATTCCAGAAAAGAGCCTGTATGTCTTGCTAGTTTTTGATTCCATGGAGCTGTCATGTTTGCTTGTGTTTAAAGTCAGGATTTCCAGTTTATTAACATTGATAAGAAAACAAGAAGTCAATAATAGATATCTGGTCATGGCTTACGCTTTCTCTTGTCCTTTTGTGGCTATATTCCAATTAAAAAAAATGTAAACACCTAAGACATATTGTTTCTAATATCATGTGTACATAGCAAAATCACTTTGAAGTGTCTGCCTCTTATTTGCAAATTCTGTGTCTCTGCTCTCAGGTTCATTTGACAGAAAGGGAGAAACAAAAATTGAAAGTATGGGCTCAGATGATGCCTTACAGGGAGCCATTTGCATGGGCAGCTGTTCCTCTGTTTGACAGTACTATCCCTGGTGGTTCTGGTGGACTTGGCTCTCCAAGCAGTCCTCTTCCTTCAGTCCTTGTTGGCTCTAATATTGTTGATCCAAGTGTTGAAATGAATGGCAGGACAATTATGGACGGCAAATTAGCTCATGATCCAGGTGGCACTCGTGTCATTGTGGAGATCCCTGGGCTAAATAGAGTGAAGGAAAACTATCTTCAAGAATCACTGCAGGTTAGATGCTTTTACATACAGATTAATCAGTTTATGATCCATTCATGCTTTTCTCAGACATGCCCATGTGCAGTTTCGGTTTGTGTGTCAACTCATGGAGGCTTGTACTGAAGGTTTACCTTGCAATTGAACACATTGCTAGCAGCTTGCCAAAGTCTTTGATTACTTTGCCTCACATGCAAATTCTTTGTATCCAAATTGTGTCGTTTACATGGCTGGAGGCATATCTGTTACGAATATGTTGGGATAGGATGAATAAGACTCTCCTATCTCTTTCAGTCCAATCATTCACTTCCCTTGCTTGTGCTTGGGTGAGTAGATCTACGTATTGAGGCCTAAGCTGTATGCCACGGCCCACAAATCACTCCACATAGTCCCTTGCCCATGAGGAATGGAGATGTGAAAGGGTGGTTTAGGGTTGAATTCCTGTGGGCACTTTTGTTATGTCTGAGGTCAATCATTCAATAGTTGTTGAGAAAAGTAGTTCTCCTGAGGTGCCTTATGGGGTGGGTTGGGGAGGGGGGGAGAGTTTTCTTTTCTAGTCATAATTGTTTTTATCATTGTCATTCTTCCTCCTTCCTTTTAAGCATGAGGGATAGCCTCATGCTTGAAAGAGATTTGGAAAAATCTTGTGAAATTGTAAAGGATACTAATATTCAAATATATTTTTGATGTTTTCTTCCTGCCTTTATAGGACCCCAAAAAGAAGGTTCATAAACCTGTAAAGGCTACCTTGCGGCTCGAGGTTGAAAGATTACCAATGGGCTATTTTGACTCTGATTCAGTTTCTGAGATCAGCAGGGCAAGCAATGGCTCAGCTGAAGGTGGC
>CM035414.1:23924113-23934113 GCA_020310875.1 Ceratopteris richardii | reverse complement strand
TAGGTCTAAGTATGCTCGGCATCTGATAACAAAATGCTCCTCACTCTCTATCTCTGTCCCACATACTACTGGGCACCACCTCTCCTCACGTGGGACTCCCCTGGACCGACCCCTCTCAATCTCGAGCTGATGTGATGAAACCCGGAGCTTCCCAATGACGACTCGAAGGTGGTGGGGTAGATATGTCCGCATGTATCTCAGGATCTCAATGAAGCCCTCGTTCGATATATGTAGAAGATGCTCACGGTAATAGAGCATTTTCGGTGGCAAGGTACCCCTAGAGCTCGCCCATGTCCTCTCTATGTATGTATGCCATATCTCTTGACGAATGATCCTATTCCTCTCCTCGTGAGAGAGCGAGTAGGTGGGTGCATGTGAGTCGTACTGTAGTGGTGGTAGCCTGTCTATGTCAAAGTCGTGGTGGGCCAGCCAGTCTCGTGTCTGTGCATACCATGAGGAGGTCTAGCCTGCTAATGCCATGTCCCGTGATGCGTCGAAAGCCCGATAAGCAATGTGCTCTGTATCCATGCTCCGGAGTCTGTGTAATAGGCATATTGTCTGGAATAGTGCCTCAACTAGCATCGGTGGTGCAGGGAGCTATGCTCTAATGATATCATGTGGTACTGAAGGCTTGCTGCAGATAAGTCTAGAAATCATGAGCATCTGTGGCCTCTCCAATGCTGTCCATACTGATGTGGCTAATCCTGGTCCCCATATGGCTGCCCCATACATGAGTGCTGGTGTAACCAAAGTGTCGAAGAGCCACCCCTTTGTGCGGGGTTCTTGAAAATATGCCTGGTGGCACTGTCTCTCCATCAAGGCTAGTGCTGCATACCCACGTGTGATGCGGTCACGTGCTGTCTGAGACATAGAGAAGACCCCTGATGCTGCTGTAAATGTCACTCCCAAGTAAATATATGATCCGACCACCTCAATCGATCCACCTGCTGCTGTGAACAAACTATGTCTGCGTACCTGTGCTGATGTATGAAAGATCATGACCTTGGTTTTACCAAGGTTCACAGATAACCCTCTGTGTCTGCAAAAGTCATCTAGGCCATGTAGATGATGCTGTAGACCTTCTGCAGACTTTGAAACCAGTACAATATCATCAGCATATAAAAGAATATGGACAGTGGACCCGCGTACCTCAATGCCATCACCCACCTGCTGCTGTATGTATTCCACTATCTCATCAATGTAGAGACCAAAGAGGGTGGGTGAAAGAGGGCATCCTTGCTTCACCCCCGATAGTGCTAGCAAGTGGATGAGATAAGCTCCCCGGACATTTGACTGTGCCAGATACTCTCTCGTATAAGGCGTAGATCCCCCATATCATCTCCTCTGGAGCTCCGATATCAAGTAGTCGTCTGAAGAGTCGTCCTCTGGGAACGGTATCAAATGCTTTGCGGAAGTCCACAGAGCAACTATATAATCTCCTCTTCCTCACCCTTGCCAGGTCGATGAGGCATCTCAGAGTGAAGATGTGGTCAATGGTAGAGTAATCGCGTTTGAAACTTGCCTGTCCTGGAGCCTTGATACCCTTCCTCTCAGCAAGAGTACTCAACTCTGTCTCTAGTAGTGCCCCATATAACTTGGCCAGTATAGGGCCAATCATGATCGTCCGGTATGTACCTGGATGCATAGTATCTCCTGACTTATGAATGGGCACTATGGTGTGCTAAGTCCATGAGTCAGGGAACCCTTCAACCAGTGCACGGTTGAAGAGATGGGCAATGAGCGGTGCAAGGGTCGTGCCTCCGTAGATGAGGTGCTCAACTTGTAAACCGAAATGGTCATGGGCCCTGCCATGCTGTAGACGGGCAATAGCGCGTCCCACTATAGTGGGTGTGAAGAAGTCAGATGTAGTAGGACATGAGCTCTGTGGTCTGGGAATGGGGGGCGGGTATGGGATCTCGTATAGGCTCCGTGCATAGCTATGCCATGTTCTCGGGTCTTGGATGGGTGTCTGCTGTCTCCTCTCTCTCAAATGTCGCCATGCCACTGCAGTGTCTCGACTCATGAGTGAATGATAAATATCCCAGTATTGTCTCTCCTCCCAATCTCGCCGTTTGTGGCGAGTAAGGCTCTGCATGCGACGCTGTGTGTGTGTGTAATATCCCCTCTATGCTCTAAAGTGCGTAGGTGCTTCCGTAACTCACGGCAATCTGCATCATACCAGCGGTTCTGGGGCATGGAACCTTTGCGTGGAGGGTGTATATGTGTGTGGTGTGGGAAGCTGCAGAGAGCTGAGTCATGTAGGATGGTGGTGAACTGTGATGTAAGTGTGTCCAAGGGTGAGAGTGGATCGAGGGAGAGTAGGCGGGTGTGTAAATGGTGTGCATAAACGTGTGAGAGGTCGTGTGTGAAGTGTATCGTGATGTGTGTCTCAATGGGTGGGGGAGGGTCTAATGGAATAGGAGATGAGAGTGTGAATGTGATAAATGTATGGTCAGCACCAAGTGGGCGTCGTCCAATAGTAAGTGAGGTGATGAGTGAAGCTCCAGAGGTGGTACCCAAAATGTAGTCGACTGTGCTCTCACCTCCCCCGTGAGGGAAGCAAGTAAGTCCGCCTGAACGTGGCCAACGATGCATCCCATTATATATAACGAGCTGATGTCTTCTGCCTAGCTCAAGCAGATGTTTGCCATACCTTGTGGTGTCCTGACCCATATCTACCGATACTCTACTGGTACTCATCTCCTCTGGGTCTCTGGCCCTCATGAGATGTGGGTGGTCCATGTCGTATGCATCGCACTGATGTGACTGAGTGCGGCCATTGAAGTCCCCCATAAGGAAGACTTCACCTAGTGTGCTGTAATGTAGTATCTGATCTGAACGTGCTGTGTATGGTGAGTCTTTGTCTCGGATCGGTCTCCCAGGATCCTGTCATGCGTATCGAGATCCGCCTGGAGGGAAGTAGCATATAGCGATGTAAACCAAGCTCCCCTATGCTATCTCCATGCGAACCCACATATATCGTGCCTCCTCATCTCTTCCTATAATATGGATCCGGCTCTGTATCTCTTGTCTAAAAACGATGGCCACCCCTCCTGACCCTCGCGCTGTACTCTTTCTTGTCATGGTCCGGAATGCAGATTCCCAATGAAAACCTGTAATGCGTGGTAAACCTCTCTCTGGGCTCTCATGTGTCTCTGTGATGCATGCAAAGTCATGTGATGCCAGGATCTCCTCGAGTCTGTTTGGTCGCGTCCAGAGTGCCCCATTGGAGTTCCACACCACTCCTCTGAGTGGTGTCTCCTAGTGTAGCGATGTCTCATAGGCCGCGTGGCCCTATTTGATAGGGAGTCCATCTATGAAGACCTTACCATCACGGTAAAAGGCCTTCCTCCCCTCTCGTCATGCCAGGAGTATCTGTGGCATGCAAGTGCGTCGGTGTGCCACCTGCATCCGCGTGAGGTCCTCGTCCATGTAGAGGGCGTCGTCGGGTAGTCCACGCAGTACTGATCGACATCTAAAAATGCGGTCCGTGCCTCTTCGGAGCTCATCTTAAGGATGAGTGCTCTCGAACGGCATCTGCCTCTGGTGATGTTCCTTCGGGTAGGCCCGTGATCCGAATGTGAAGTCTTCGAGTGTATCGAAGCCTCTCCTCCTCAAGTGTCTCTTGGACTCGTGTGAGTTCTTCTTTCTGCACATCTTCTCTAACTTCCTTCTTAACCCTTTTATGTACTACTTCCACCCACGACTCTCGAGTGGATTCTACCTCCGTTTTGATTTCCTTCTTTATTTCTTCTTTGAGTGTCTCCACATTGAAGATCTCCCCCTCTTCTTTAAGGTGTGCATAGGCTGTCTTCCAATTGTCTCGTTCTTCTGTGAGAGTTTTTACTTGTTCTTCGAGTCCTTTGACTTTATCCATTATTTGTTCTTCGAGTCCTTTGAACTTTTCCATCATTTTTCGTATCTCCATATTGAGGTTGCGGTCTGCCTCCTTTTTGGCCTCTTTGAGGGCTTTAGCCATAAGTTCCTCCACTTCCCTTCAGTCCATCGAAGCCATTTCAAAGATTAGGTTTAGGGTTTCGGTGAGAGAGAGAGAGAGAGAGAGAGAGAGAGAGAGAGAGAGAGAGAGAGAGAGAGAGAGAGAGAGAGAGAGAGAGAGAGAGAGAGAGAGAGAGAGAGAGAGAGAGAGAGAGAGAGAGAGAGAGAGAGAGAGAGAGAGAGAGAGAGAGAGAGAGAGAGAGAGAGAGAGAGAGAGAGAGAGAGAGAGAGAGAGAGAGAGAGAGAGAGAGAGAGAGAGAGAGAGAGAGAGAGAGAGAGAGAGAGAGAGAGAGAGAGAGAGAGAGAGAGAGAGAGAGAGAGAGAGAGAGAGAGAGAGAGAGAGAGAGAGAGAGAGAGAGAGAGAGAGAGAGAGAGAGAGAGAGAGAGAGAGAGAGAGAGAGAGAGAGAGAGAGAGAGAGAGAGAGAGAAAGACTTTTTAACGTCTATTAGAGGCCAAAATCGGCCTATGAGACAAAACATATACATCAGTATGATCCAATCCACTATGATCCCAAAAGGAAAATAAAGTGTGAGTACTGCAAACGGGTATAAAAGGAGTGGATAGTAACTGGCATCAAGGGTGTGGGGTGCTATGGGTATGCACTCTATATGCTCAATGGGTGAGATACAAAAATGATATGCATAGGGAGGGGAGGCTCGATGGTATCACAACCCACTAAATGCCTGGAGTGGGTGTAGGATATAATGCATCGGTGGGTAAGGCATCATGGCGATCCTCAAAATGCTCTGAACGTCCAAATCGATAGGGGTGCGCTGCTGACGTCTCCGTATCTCCATGTCATGGCATGCGTGAATCGCCTGAATCTCTCTCTGATGTGGACGGGCTCTCCGGACTGGGGGCCTCGGTCGTCGACGCTGTCGTCTAAGCTCCTCTGCTCTGTGTAATGTGAAACCCCGCATCGAGCTCGGTCCTCGAGTGGCTGTGGGTCTGAAAAAATTTGTAATATAAGTCTGAGGGGGGGGGTCCACGTGTATCTCCATCTCCTGCTCGAGGAGTGATGCACGGCGGTGCTTGAGCTCTACTAGGAAACGACCTAGAGGGCATTGGTCCTCTGTCCCCAATAAAGCCCTGATCTCTCTGGGCCCCCTGAAGAGATGTGGGTAGCTGTCTCTGATGTCCTCATATGCTTGGCATCTACATGTGTAGTGCTCCTTGTCCTCCACCTCCTCTCTACATATCCTGCATAATCTCTCATCCCTCGGGGTATGTGTGGCTCGCCCAACCTCAATCTCGACCTGGTGTGATGATACTATGAGCTGCCCAATGGTCACTCTCTCAGTTGGTGCCATATATGTATCCATGTATCGTGTTCTCTGAATGAAACCATCCGCTGTCAGACTCAGGAAGTGCTCTCTGTAGTGTTGCCTCTTTGTGGGAAGCGGCTCCCGTGGTGCTATCCACGTCTCCCTGACGTGTATCTTATGTAGGTCCTCACGGATGATCCTATTCCTCTCCGAACGAGAGAGGGTAATGTGGGGCGAAGAGAGGTCATACTAAAAACGAGGGAGATCTGTAATGCTCATGCCATGGTCTGCTAACCATCGGTAAGTCTGTGCATACCATACTCTCTTATGGCCTGTCTCTTCCAAATGTCTAGAGCTCTCAAATGCAAGCCTGGTGAGTCTGCTGGTGGGGAGCTCTCTGACTCTCAGAATAAAGGTCACCAACTGGAAGAGGGCCTCCACTAGCATCGGTGGTGTGCCAAGCTCAGCTCGTATAATGTCATGTGGAACGGAGGGCTTGCTGCGCAGCAAGCGTGAGATGATGGTGACCCGGGGCCTCTCAATCCGCGCCCACATCGCCTCTGTGATCCCTGGTGCCCATACTGCTGCTGCGTACATCAATGCGGGTGTCACTAGAGTGTCAAAGAGCCACCCCTTAGTTCGGGGCTCCTGAAAATATGTCTGAAAGCAGCATCTCTCCAATCCTCTCTCCAATCCTGCAAGTGCCGCATAGCCTTGCGTCAATCTATCTCTCGCGGCATGTGCCATGGAGAATACCCATCTGGTGCCCGAGAAGGTGACACCTAGGTAGACGTAGGAGTCCACTACCTCTATCTGTCCTCCAGCTGCCGTCAAAGAGGCAGGATGGCGTGCACTGTGAGTCCTCTCTCCATGCAAAAGGTATCGAGCGCTTGTAAATGTGACTGCAACCCCTCCTTTGACTCTGAAAGTAGGACAATGTCATCAGCATATAATAGGATGTGTACTAGCGTACCTCCGAGGTCTCCTCCTCGCCCTCCTGCTCGCTGTATATACTCCGTGATCTTGTCGATGTAGAGACCGAAGAGAGTGGTTGAGAGAGGGCAACCTTGTTTCACACCAATGGTGCTAACAAGGTTGTCTGATAGACCGCCGGGGCAGCGTACCCTGCCTGTGACTCGTGCATACAAAGCGTGGATGGCCCATAGCATGTCTGATGGTAGCTGTAACTCCTGGAGCCTCCGTAGTAGTCTCTCTCGAGGGACCATGTCGAAGGCTTTGCGGAAATCCACAAAGCAACAGTATAGTCTTTGCTTCCTCGCCTTCGCGCTCTCAATCAAGCAACGAAGCACGAAGATGTGGTCGATGGTGGAGAAAGTGCGGTGGAACCAGCTCCCTCAGTGTGTGTACTTAGCTCTGCCTCTAGTACTGCACCATAGATCTTGGCCAGGATATGGCCTATCATAATAGTCCTGTAGTTCCTTGGGTCCATCATATCGCCGGATTTATGGATAGGTGTAATGGTATGCATAGTCCATGAGTCGGGTAATCCCTCAACCAAAGCACGGTTGAAGAGATGGGCGATCTGTTGCATATATAAAGTGCTCTCCCTGTAGCCCGGTGTGGTATGTTGAACGGCCATGCTGTAGCCTGTGGATGGCTTGTCGTACCATGCCTGCTGTGAAGAGGGTGGATATCACAGGACGTGGTGTGGAAGGAATCGGCAATGGTGGCTGTCCTGGGACGTCATATAGCCTCTGGGCGTAGGTGTGCCAAGTCGGAGGATCTGCTATGGGTGTAGGTGGGCGTGGCTCACGTAGTGCCCTCCACGCGGTGGCACAATCCCTACTCATGAGAAGGTCGATCAACTCTGCCTCCTTTCGCTCCGCGAAAGCTCGCCGCTTCCGGCGTGTGAGGGCTAGCATCTGTCTTCGTGCCTCCCTCTCTGTGATCGTCGTGCCTCCCTCTCTGTGATGGATCCCAAGATACTTTGTGCTCTGAGATGTCGGTATAGTTGCCTACACTCCTCATTGTACCATCTATTCTCGGGTGTATGCCCCAGCCGTGTCGAATGTGCAGTGCTGTGGGTGGTGTATGGGAAGCTGAGAGTAGCATATGTATGTAGGATCGAGGAGAAGTGGGCGGTGAGGGTGTCCAAGGAGGCAGAGGGATCAAGGGAGTAGATGCGCTCTCGAACATGGGAGCTATAGATATGTTCTAGGTCATGTTTAAAGTGAATGGTGGTATGGGCTCGTTGCTGTATGGTGACAGGGCGGGATATGCATGGTGAGCCGCGAATGGATAGGGCAAGATATGCGTGATCAGCTCGAATCGGTAAGGGTGGGATAGTGAATGAGGTGATGAGATGTGTCGCCTCCGGGGGTCCGATAACATAGTCTACCACACTGCCCCCCTGTGATGTCGTGGGTGGAATGCAGGTGAGACCGGACCAGGTCCCCATCCCGTTATATATAACGAGACGGTGTGCTCCTCCGATCTGGAGTAGGAAGGTTCTTTTTTACAACCTCGGCCCATCCATCTTTCTTAGTCTCAAGCTCGCTCTACACCACCTCCATACACTCCTTGATAGTCAACTGAATGTCCTCTAGCTCTGGAGCGATCTCCCCCTCCTCGTGCATGCTGTCCAGTTTTGTTTTCATATCAATAAGCTCAGTGTGCAACTCCTCCCGGTCCCGTGAGTGCTGCTTGCCGGTAGCAAGAAGCTCTTCCCGAAGGGATTCGTTTTCCTTCTCCAAGGTTTCCACCTTTGCTTCGAGGGCGACAACTCTGCGGGTAACCCCGTTCACTGCAGAATCTCCTTCTTTCTTGTGTTTTCCTATCAACTCTCGGAGGGCATGCTCTAAGGTGGCCATCTCTTCCTCCAGCTTGGGAGCTGAGAGAGAGAGAGAGAGAGAGAGAGAGAGAGAGAGAGAGAGAGAGAGAGAGAGAGAGAGAGAGAGAGAGAGAGAGAGAGAGAGAGAGAGAGAGAGAGAGAGAGAGAGAGAGAGAGAGAGAGAGAGAGAGAGAGAGAGAGAGAGAGAGAGAGAGAGAGAGAGAGAGAAAAAGAAAGAAAGAAAGAAAGACTTTTTAACGTCTATTAGAGGCCTAAATCGGCCTATGAGACAAAACATATACATCAGTATGATCCAAACCACTGTGATCCAAAAGGAAAATAAAGTGTGAGTACTGCAAACGGGTATAAAAGGAGGGATAGTAGCTGGCATCAAGGGTGTGGGGTGCTATGGGTATGCACTCTATATGCTCAATGGGTGAGATACAAATATGATATGCATAGGGAGGGGAGGCTCGATGGTATCACAACCCCCTAAATGCCTGGAGTGGGTGTAGGATATAATGCATCGGTGGGTAAGGCATCATGGCGATCCTCAAAATGCTCTGGGCGTCCAAATCCATAGGGGTGCGCTGCTGACGTCTCTGTATCTCCATGTCATGGCGTGCGTGAATCCCCTGAATCTCTCTCTGATGTGGACGAGCTCTCCGGACAAGGGGTCTCGGTCGTCGACGCTGTCGTCTAAGCTCCTCTGCTCTGTGTAATGTGACACCCCGCATCGAGCTTGGCCCTCGAGTGTATGTGGGTCTTAAAAAATTTGTAATATAAGTCTGAGGGGGGGGGGGGGGGGCCAGGTGTATCTCCATCTGCTGCTGGAGGAGTGATGCGCGGTGGTGCTGGAGCTCTACTAGGAAACGACCTAGAGGGCGCTGGTCCTCTGTCCCCAATAAAGCCCTGATCTCTCTAGGCCCCCTGAAGAGCTGTGGGTAGAGGTCTCTGATGTCCTCATATGCCTGGCATCTACATGTGTAGTGCTCCTCGTCCTCCACCTCCTCTCTACATATCCTGCATAATCGCTCATCCCTGGGGGTATGTGTGGCTCGCCCAATCTCAATCTCGAGCTGGTGTGATGATACTCTGAGTTGCCCAATGGCCACTCTCTCAGCTGGTGCCATATATGTATCCATGTATCGTGGTCTCTGAATGAAACCATCCGCTGTCACAGTCAGGAAGTGCTCTTTGTAGTGTTGCCTCTTTGTGGGAAGAGGCTCCCGTGGTGCTATCCATGTCTCCCTGACGTGTATCTGTAGTAGGTCCTGACGGATGATCCTATTCCTCTCCGAACGAGAGAGGGTAATGTGGGGGGAAGAGAGGTCGTACTGAAAAAGGGGGGAGATCCTTAATGCTCATGCCATGGTCTGCTAACCATCGGTAAGTCTGTGCATACCATACTCTCTCATGCCCTGTCTCTGCCAAATGTCTAGAGCTCTCAAATGCAAGCCTGGTGAGTCTGCTAGTGGGGAGGTCTCTGACTCTCAGAATAAAGGTCACCAACTGGAAGAGGGCCTCCACTAGCATCGGTGGTGTGCCAAGCTCAGCTCGTATAATGTCATGTGGAACGGAGGGCTTGCTGCGCAGCAAGCGTGATATCATGGTGATCTGGGGCCTCTCAATCTGCGTCCACATCGCCTCTGTGATCCCTGGTGCCCATACTCCTGCTGCGTAGATCAATGCGGGTGTCACTAGAGTGTCAAAGAGCCACCCCTTAGTCCCGGGCTCCTGAAAATGTGTCTGAAAGCAGCGTCTCTCCAATCCTGCAAGTGCCGCATAGCCTTGCGTCAATCTATCTCTCGCAGCCTGTGCCATGGAGAATACCCCTGTGGTGCCCGAGAAGGTGACACCTAGGTAGACGTAGGAGTCCACTACCTCTATCTGTCCTCCAGCTGCCGTCAAAGAGGCACGATGGCGTGCTGTCCTGGAGGTATGGAA
>CM035414.1:23916613-23919113 GCA_020310875.1 Ceratopteris richardii | reverse complement strand
GAGAGAGAGAGAGAGAGAGAGAGAGAGAGAGAGAGAGAGAGAGAGAGAGAGAGAGGGAGGGAGGGAGGGAGGGAGGGAGGGAGGGAGGGAGGGAGGGAGGGAGGGAGGGAGGGAGGGAGGGAGGGAGGGAGGGAGGGAGGGAGGGAGGGAGGGAGGGAGGGAGGGAGGGAGGGAGGGAGGGAGGGAGGGAGGGAGGGAGGGAGGGAGGGAGGGAGGGAGAGAGAGAGAGAGAGAGAGAGAGAGAGAGAGAGAGAGAGAGAGAGAGAGAGAGAGAGAGGGCTGAGGTTAGGTGGAGGGTTTAGGGTTAGGTTTAGGATTTCAGGTTGGGATTAGGGTTAAGATTTGGGTTTTCCGTTTAGGATTAGCTTTAGGATGGAAGATAAAACGAGTATATTAGGCACAATCATGGTTAGGGTGTGGGATTGGTTTTCGGGCTAGGGTTTCGAATTGTTGTGCATCTGTAGGAAGTGGCTAGCGCTCCGGCAGCAGGGACCTTAAGCGGGCATCGTGAACCCTAAATCGGTAGGGTAGACAGAGAGTCGCGAGCTCGGGCAGCAGAAACCCTAAATATGCAGATGACCTCGAGCAGCAGTGACGCACGGCAAGTGACGGGAGGCGCTTACGCAGGTCCCGAGCGCACGCAGAGAGGCAGAGGGAGGTGAGTTTGCACGCAGATCTCGAGAAGCAGATCTCCTTTGACCTCGGCAGGTGATGGGAGGCGTTGACGCAGGTCCCGAACGCATGCAGAGAGGTAGAGGGAGGGGGGGAGAGAGAGAGAGAGAGAGAGAGAGAGAGAGAGAGAGAGAGAGAGAGAGAGAGAGAGAGAGAGAGAGAGAGAGAGAGAGAGAGAGAGAGAGAGAGAGAGAGAGAGAGAGAGAGAGAGAGAGAGAGAGAGAGAGAGAGAGAGAGAGAGAGAGAGAGAGAGAGAGAGGGAGAGAGAGAGAGAGAGAGAGAGAGAGAGAGAGAGAGAGAGAGAGAGAGAGAGAGAGAGAGAGAGAGAGAGAGAGAGAGAGAGAGAGACTTTTTAACGTCTATCAGAGGCCAAAATCGGCCTATGAGACAAAACATATGCATCAGTATGATCCAATCCACTGTGATCCAAAATGAAAATAAAGTGTGAGTAGTGCAAACGGGTATAAAAGGAGGGATAGTAGCTGGCATCAAGGGTGTGGGGTGCTATGGGTATGCACTCTATATGCTCAATGGGTGAGATACAAATATGATATGCATAGGGAGGGGAGGCTCGATGGTATCACAACCCCCTAAATGCCTGGAGTGGGTGTAGGATATAATGCATCGGTGGGTAAGGCATCATGGCGATCCTCAAAATGCTCTGGGCGTCCAAATCGATAGGGGTGCGCTGCTGACGTCTCTATATCTCCATGTCATGGTGTGCGTGAATCCCCTGAATCTCTCTCTGATGTGGACGAGCTCTCCGGACAAGGGGTCTCGGTCGTCGACGCTGTCCTCTAAGCTCCTCTACTCTGTGTAATGTGACACCCCGCATCGAGCTTGGCCCTCGAGTGTATGTGGGTCTTAAAAAATCTATAATATAAGTCTGAGGGGGGGGGGGCAGGTGTATCTCCATCTGCTGCTGGAGGAGTGATGCGCGGTGGTGCTGGAGCTCTACTAGGAAACGACCTAGAGGGCGCTGGTCCTCTGTCCCCAATAAAGCCTTGATCTCTCTAGGCCCCCTGAAGAGCTGTGGGTAGAGGTCTCTGATGTCCTCATATGCCTGGCATCTACATGTGTAGTGCTCCTCGTCCTCCACCTCCTCTCTACATATCCTGCATAATCGCTCATCCCTGGGGGTATGTGTGGCTCGCCCAATCTCAATCTCGAGCTGGTGTGATGATACTCTGAGTTGCCCAATGGCCACTCTCTCAGCTGGTGCCATATATGTATCCATGTATCGTGGTCTCTGAATGAAACCATCCGCTGTCACAGTCAGGAAGTGCTCTTTGTAGTGTTGCCTCTTTGTGGGAAGAGGCTCCCGTGGTGCTATCCATGTCTCCCTGACGTGTATCTGTAGTAGGTCCTGACGGATGATCCTATTCCTCTCCGAACGAGAGAGGGTAATGTGGGGGGAAGAGAGGTCGTACTGAAAAAGGGGGGAGATCCATAATGCTCATGCCATGGTCTGCTAACCATCGGTAAGTCTGTGCATACCATACTCTCTCATGCCTTGTCTCTTCCAAATGTCTAGAGCTCTCAAATGCAAGCCTGGTGAGTCGGCTAGTGGGGAGGTCTCTGACTCTCAGAATAAAGGTCACCAACTGGAAGAGGGCCTCCACTAGCATCGGTGGTGTGCCAAGCTCAGCTCGTATAATGTCATGTGGAACGGAGGGCTTGCTGCGCAGCAAGCGTGATATCATGGTGATCTGGGGCCTCTCAATCTGCGTCCACATCGCCTCTGTGATCCCTGGTGCCCATACTCCTTCTGCGTAGATCAATGCGGGTGTCACTAGAGTGTCAAAGAGCCACCCCTTAGTCCCGGGCT
>CM035414.1:23861613-23911613 GCA_020310875.1 Ceratopteris richardii | reverse complement strand
AGAGAGAGAGAGGGAGGGAGGGAGGGAGGGAGGGAGGGAGGGAGGGAGGGAGGGAGGGAGGGAGGGAGGGAGGGAGGGAGGGAGGGAGGGAGGGAGGGAGGGAGGGCGGGAGGGAGGGAGGGAGGGAGGGAGGGAGGGAGGGAGGGAGGAGAGAGAGAGAGAGAGAGGGCTGAGGTTAGGTGGAGGGTTTAGGGTTAGGTTTAGGATTTCAGGTTGGGATTAGGGTTAAGATTTGGGTTTTCCGTTTAGGATTAGGGTTAGGATGGAAGATAAAACGAGTATATTAGGCACAATCATGGTTAGGGTGTGGGATTGGTTTTTGGGCTAGGGTTTCGAATTGTTGTGCATCTGTAGGAAGTGGCTAGCGCTCGGGAAGCAGGGACCTTAAGCGGGCATCGTGAACCCTAAATCGGTAGGGTAGACAGAGAGTCGCGAGCTTGGGCAGCACAAACCCTAAATATGCAGATGACCTCGAGCAGCAGTGACGCACGGCAGGTGACGGGAGGCGCTTACGCAGGTCCCGAGCGCACGCAGAGAGGCAGAGGGAGGTGAGTTTGCACGCAGATCTCGAGAAGCAGATCTCCTTTGACCTCGGCAGGTGATGGGAGGCGTTGACGCAGGTCCCGAACGCATGCAGAGAGGTAGAGGGAGGGGGGAGAGAGAGAGAGAGAGACAGAGAGAGAGAGAGAGAGAGAGAGAGAGAGAGAGAGAGAGAGAGAGAGAGAGAGAGAGAGAGAGAGAGAGAGAGAGAGAGAGAGAGAGAGAGAGAGAGAGAGAGAGAGAGAGAGAGAGAGAGAGAGACTTTTTAACGTCTATTAGAGGCCAAAATCGGCCTATGAGACAAAACATATACATCAGTATGATCCAATCCACTGTGATCTCAGAAGGAAAATAAAGTGTGAGTACAAAAAAATGGGTGTAAAAGGAGTGGATAGTAAGTGGCATCACGGGTGTGGGGTGCTATGGGTGTGCACTCTATATGCTCAATGTGTGTGATACAAATATGATATGCATAGGGAGGAGAGGCTCGATGGTATCACAACCCTCTAAATGCCTGGAGTGGGTGTAGGATATAATGGATCGGTGGGTAAGGCATCATGGTGGTCCTCAAAATGCTCTGAACGTCCAAATCGATAGGGGTGCGCTGCTGATGTCTCCGTATCTCCATGTCATGGCGTGCGTGAATCGCTTGAATCTCCCTCTGGTGTGGACGGGCTCTCAGGAGTGGGGGTCTCGGTCGTCGACGCTGTTGTCTAAGCTCCTCTGCTCTGTGTAATGTGACACCCCTCATCGGGCTGGGTCCTCGAGTGGCTCTGGGTCTTAAAGGATCTGTAATATAAGTATGAGGGGTGGGGGCCAGGTGTATCTCCGTCTGCTGCTTGGAGAAGTGATGTGCGGCGGTGCTGGAGCTCTACGAGGAAACGACCTAGAGGGCGCTGGTCCTGTCCCCAATAAAGCCCTAATCTTTCTGACCCCCCGAGCTGTGGGTAGCGGTCTCTGATGTCCTCATATGCCTGGCATCTACATGTGTAGTGCTCCTCGTCCTCCACCTCCTCTCTACATATCCTGCATAGTCTCTCGTCCCTCGGGGTATGTGTCGCTCTCCCAACCTCAATCTGGAGCTGGTGTGATGATACTCTGAGCTGCCCAATGGCCACTCTCTCAGCTGGTGCCATTTATGTATCCATGTATCGTGGTCTCTGAATGAAACCATCCGCTGTCAGAGTCAAAAGTGCTCTCTGTAGTGTTGCCTTCTTGTTGGAAGAGGCTCTCGTCGTGCTATACATGTCTCCCTGACGTGTATCTGTAGTAGGTCGTGACGGATGATCCTATTCCTCTCCGAACGAGAGAGGGTAATGTGGGGGGAAGAGAGGTCATACTGAAAAGGGGGAAGATCGGTAATGCTCATGCCATGGTCTGCTAACCATCGGTAAGTCTGTGCATACTATACTCTCTCATGCCCTGTCTCTTGCAAATGTCTAGAGCTCTCAAATGCAAGCATGGTGAGTCGGCTGGTGGGGAGCTCTCTGACTCTTAGAGTAAACGTCACCAACTGGAATATGGCCTCCACTAGCATCGGTGGTGTGCCAAGCTCAGCTCGTATAATGTCATGTGGAACGGAGGGCTTGCTGCGCAGCAAGCGTGAGATCATGGTGACTTGGGGCCTCTCAATCCGTGTCCACATCGCCTCCGTGAATCCCCGGTGCCCAAATTGCTGCTGCATACATCAATGCGGGTGTCACTAGAGTGTCAAAGAGCCACCCCTTAGTCCGGGGCTCTTGAAAATGTGTCTGAAAGCAACGTCTCTCACGTAGGAGTCCACTACCTCTATCTGTCCTCGAGCTTCGGTGAAAGAGGCGCGATGGCGTATTGTCCTAGAGGTATGGAAGATCATGACCTTGGTCTTGCCAAGGTTCACTGTGAGTCCTCTCTCTTTGCAGAAGGTATCGAGTGCCTGTAAATGTGACTGCAATCCCTTCTCCGACTCTGAAAGCAAGACAATGTCATCAGCATATAATAGGATGTGTACTGGCGTACCTCTGAGGTCTCCTCCTAGCCCTCCTTCTCACTGTATATACTCCGTGATCTCATCGATGTAGAGACCGAAGAGAGTCGGTGAGAGAGGGCAACCTTGTTTCACACCAGTGGTGCTAACAAGGCTGTCTGATAGGCCGCCGGGGCAGCGTACACTGCCTGTGACTCGTGCATACAAAGCATGGATAGCCGATAGCATGTCTGATGGTACCTGTAACTCCTTGAGCCTCCGTAGTAGTCTCTCTCAAGCAAGGCCGTCCTGAGCGTTTGGTGCGTTCAGTTTGGTGCGCGTAAGGTGTGAGGACCAAATGGCATCCGAAGGTAAGGTGCGTAAAGTGCGTTGTTACAAATACGCATATACCCATAAAATATAGTATATACATGTATTATGACATTGTACTACATATAAAGAAAGCACATGTTACAACTTACAAATAACAAATGTCTTTGCATATGGCTTCTGCAATATCTTGTGGGACTTGTGTTCACCCTATGTCCAAGCCTCCCTAGCCCTGACACATGTGGGACAAAACGTGTAGTTGTGGGAAAAAGGACTTTCCACAATACTTACATGTCCGTCTTCTCGTGCCAGATCCATATCCAAAAATATTCATCAACTCATTATTGGTAGTGTGGATACTCCATGGTGGTGAAATACCACAAGTCATGATGATATGTGTGCTTATCTAGTATTAACTAATAAGTGCAAAGTGTTGAATGCATGTGTTCAATGTTTACTATTAGGCTTTAGCTAGTAAGCTCTCTCTGGCTCACTGTATCTCTCTCTCTCTCAATGCATGTGCATGTGTGTCCACTGTCTATATTCTCTCTCTCTCTCTCTCTCTCTCTCTCTTTGGATCTTGAAATGTGGTCGATAGCAAAGTGCCAAAGGCAAATGCTCAAAGGAATCAAAGTTTGAGGCTCATGAGGTAGGGTGAAGAGCCGACCTTCAAGGTTGAAGGCTATGCTCATTGCTCAACTTCTCATACATGTTGAAATCGCTCAACCATGAAATTGGGGGAGGAAACATCCCTTGGGAGCATATTTAAAAGTTTTATCACTTATTAATTTTGAAAGAATGTAACCGCGAATTTTACGAACCGAATGGAACCGGAAGCACCGAACTATATGAATCCAAAAAACGTAAGGTGTGTAGCACCGAATCTGCCTTGCTCTCGAGGGACCATGTTGAAGGCTTTGCGGAAATCCACAAAGCAACAGTATAGTCTCTGCTTCCTCGCCTTCGCACTCTCAATCAAGCAATGAAGCACGAAGATGTGGTCGATGGTGGAGAAAGTACGGCGGAAGCCTTCCTGGCTGGGTGCTTTGATCCTAGCTGCCTCAGTGTGCGCAGTGTGCGTAATGAGCTTTGCCTCTAGTACTGCCCCATAGATCTTGGCCAAGATATGGCCTATCATAATAGTCCTGTAGTTCCCTGGATCCATCATATCGCCGGACTTATGGATAGGCGTATTGGTATGCATAGTGCACGAGTCAGGTAATCCCTCAACCAAAGCACGATTGAAGAGATGGGCGATCAGGTGGGAAACTACATCTGCTGCGTATACAAAGTGCTCTCCCTGTAGCCCCGTGTGGTCTGCTGAACGGCCATGCTGTAGCCTATGGATGGCCTGTCGTACCATGCCTGCTGTGAAGGTGGATATCGAAGGACGCGGTGTGGGAGGGATCGACAATGGTGGCTGTCCTGGGATGTCATATAACCTCTGGGCATAGGTGTGCCAAGTCTGAGGATCTGCTATGGGTGTAAGTGGGCGTGGCTCACGTAGTGCCCTCCATGCGGTGGCACAATCCCTACTCATGAGAAGGTCGAACAACTCTACCTCTTGTCTCTCCTCGAAAGCTCGTCGCTTCCGGCGTGTGAGGGCTCGCATCTGTCGTCGTGCCTCCCTCTCTGTGATGGATCCCAAGATACTCTGTGCTCTGAGATGTCGGTATAGTTGCCTACACGCCTCATCGTACCATCTATTCTGGGGTGTATGCCCCAGCTGTGTCGAATGTGCGGTGCTGTGGGTGGTGTATGGGAAGCTGAGAGTAGCGGATGTGTGGAGGATCGAGGAGAAGTGGGCGGTGAGGGTGTCCAAGGAGGCAGAGGGATCAAGGGAGTAGATGCGCTCTCGAACATGGGAGCTATAGATATGTGCTAGCTCATGTCTAAAGTGAATGGTGGTATGGGCATGTGGCTCTATGGTGAATAGGCATGGTGAGCTGCGTATGGATAGGGAAAGATATGCATGATCAGCTCCAATCGGTATGGGTGGGATAGTGAATGAGGTTATGAGATGTGTCGCCTCCGGAGGTCCGATAACATAGTCTACCATACTACCTCCATGTGGTGTCGTGGGTGGAATGCAGGTGAGACCGCCCGAGGTGGGCCAGGTCGCCATCCCATTATATATAATGAGACGGTGTGCTGCTCCCATCTGGAGTAGGTGTCTTCCGTATGAGGTGGGTGTGGCGGTGTCAACTGAGGCTCTGAGTGTACCTCTATGGTACGGAGCATCTCAGGGTCGTCAAAGTCGTAGATATTAAATTGGTGGCTCTAAGCACGCATTGAAGTCTCCTACAAGGAAGACTTCGCCCATGAAGCGCGAGCTGGTGGGTGCAATATAGCATACGGCGAAATATTGTGCTCTCTCCTCTGATAGCTGGAGGCGTATCCACATGAAACGTGCCTCGGGGTCTCTGGCTACCACCGTTACCCTGTGCTGTAGAGACTGTCTGTAGAGCACGGCTACTGCTGATCCTTGTGTGGTTTGCTATCTCATTTGTCGGCGGTGAGCTTACTCCCACATATAGCCCTCAATCCTCGGTAGGCTCCTCCCCGGGCTCTCGTGTCTCTGTGATCATGTCTCTTCCCTCCATCACCTCCTCGAGGCGCCCTGGATGTGTCCACAAAGATCCATTGCAGAGACTGCAATGTGCACCTCCCGTTGTGCTGTCTCATAGGTCGCGAATCCTTAGTCAATGGGCAGTCCATCAATGATGACACGACCGTCTCTATATAGGGCACGGTGTCCCTCCCGGCGGGCCTGGAGGACACGCGGCATGCATGCACGTCTGTGCTCTACCTGCATCCGTGTGAGGTCGTCATCCAAATAGATGGGGGTGCACGGTGTAGTGTGTAGTACCGTCCGTCGTCTGAGGAAGTCTCTCCTCCTTGCCTCATCTGAGAACTGAATGATAAGTGCTATGCTCCGTGTGGTGTCCTGTCATGCTCTCCAAGCTCTGGTGAAAGGGAGAGGCTCATCTGTGCAGTATCCAAGTAGTGTGCATAAGCGACGCCCGTCCTACTCTGGTGATCCGTCCGTCTTCGGGGACACGAACATTGAGCCTGCGAGCCTGTCGCATCTGCTCCTCCTCAATGGTGGTTTGTACTATGTGGATCTCGTCATGGTGGTTGTTCTTCTTTGCCTCCTGTCGAAGGTTCTTTTTTACAACCTCGACCCATCCATCTTTCTTAGTCTCAAGCTCGCTTTGAACCACCTCCATGCACTCCTTGATAGTCACCCTAATGTCCTCTAGCTATGGGGCGATCTCTCCCTCCTCGCGTATGCTGTCCAGTACTCATCTCAGTAAGCTCAGTGTGCAACTCCTTGTCGCGTGAGTGCTTCTTGCTGATAGCAAGAAGCTCTTCCCAAAGGGACTCGTTTTCCTTCTCCAAGGTTGCCACCTTGGCTTCGAGGGCGGCAACTCTGCGGGTAATCCCGTTCTCTCCTTCTTTCTTCTGTTTTCCTATAACTCTCGGAGGGTATGCTCTAAGGTGGCTAGCTGTTCCTCCAACTTGGGAGCCATGAGAGAGAGAGAGAGAGAGAGAGAGAGAGAGAGAGAGAGAGAGAGAGAGAGAGAGAGAGAGAGAGAGAGAGAGAGAGAGAGAGAGAGAGAGAGAGAGAGAGAGAGAGAGAGAGAGAGAGAGAGAGAGAGAGAGAGAGAGAGAGAGAGAGAGAGAGAGAGAGAGAGAGAGAGAGAGAGTTTTTACGTCTGTTAGGAGGCCGAACTCGGCCTATGAGACAAATCGATGTACATGGGTGTATCTTCTGTCAATCAGAGAAGATAAAAGTGCTGAAAAAAAACTGGTAAAGCTGGTGTAGATCTCCGTAGTATGCATGTGGAGATACCCATGAAAATGGGGGGGGAGTGTATGGAGTGCGATATCTATGATAGTCTATATGCAAAAGGGTAGTACAACAAGCATGAGAATGCATCTGAAACGACTAACTAGCTCCATCTTGTGCTAGTGGGCGGGTGTAAGATGTGATACATAGGTGGAGGTGGAGTCAAGGCCACCGTGATGGCTGCAGCGGGATCGGCCATCATCCGGGATCGTCTCTCCTCTGTGGTGCGATGGTCACGAGCCTGGATCTCCGCAATCTGGTGTCGGTGAAGTCTTGGGGCCCGATATCCTATAGCACGGGATCGTCTCCTAGCTCGAGAACTCTGAGCCTGCTGGAGAGTCACCCCTCTTGGTGTGTGGGCTAAGGGGGGGAGGGCTGCAGCATGTCGTGGAATAAAGAAGTCAGTGAGCTGACTCTGTCTCCCTCTTGTATGGAGTGCTACAGTAGGCTGGAGTAGGGAATCTCTGTGACTCTGTATCTCTAGTAAGAATCCCCCGAGTTGTCTCTGGTCTCTAAAGCCCATGATCTCTCGGAGGGTGGGCTGTCCTGCAAACAGAGTCTCGTATCTGCCTTTGATGCCATCATATGTGCTACATCTGCATACAAAGTGCTCCTCATCCTCCATCTCTACTCTGCATACCCTGCATATCCGCTCCTCTCTGGGAATGTCTGCGGCTCTGCCCGTCTCAATCTCTAGTCGGTGTGATGAGACTCTCAACTGGCCAATCGCCACCCTCGAGCTATGAGGCATGTAAGTATCCATGTAGCGTGGTCGTTGGATGAAACCGTCAGCTAGTATGTCTAAGAACTGGTCTCGGTAGTGCGATAGTCTCGATCCCATGTGTGGTGTGTGCCATGTCTGACTAATGTAGAGCTCCCTGAGATCCTGTCTAAGCACAACATTCCTCTGAGGACGAGAGAGGTGGATGTGAGGTGAGTATGGGTCATACTGAAAAGGCGGCAATCTGTCCATATCAAGTCCATGACTATCAAACCAGACTCTAACCTGAGTGTACCAAGCTCTCTCATATCCTGACTCTGATATCTGTATAGATGCCTCAAAAGCTCTGTGTGTGAGTCTATCTGTATGGAGCTTCCTCATCCTTTGAATAAAGCAGATAGTCTGGAATAGTGCATCTACTACCATACGTGGTGCAGTTAGCTCTTCCCTGATGATGTCATGTGGTACCGACTGTTTCCCGTGAAATAATCGCGAGATCATACGTACCTGTGGCCTCTCGATCGCACTCCACTAGGTGACTGTGAGGCTTGGGGACCAAATCATCGCAGCATACATCATAGCTGGTCTGACTAGTGTGTCAAATAGCCACCCCTTCGTGCGGGGCTCCTGGAAGTGTGCCTGGTGAGATCTCCGCTCCAACATGGCTAAAGCTGCATATGCACGTGTGAGTCTATCGGTGGCTGCCTGTCTCATGCTGAAGGGGCCAGGCAAACTCGTGAATGTGACTCCGAGATAGACATAGGAAGTGACCACAATAATCTGTCCACCGCCAGCTCTGAATCCTGCTCCATTCCTCACCATGGGGGAGGTGTGGAAGATCATGACCTTGGTCTTGCCAAGGTTTACTGTCAAGCCCCTCTGTGTACAAAACTCATCCAGGGCCTCCAGGTGGCGCTGTAATCCCTCGGGTGACTCTGAAATCAAGACAATGCCATCGGCATATAATAAACTGTGGACGTGTGTTCCTGCGAGGTGTGCACCCTCTCCTCCAGCTCGGAGAATGTAGTCCTCAATCTCATTGATGTAGAGACCAAATAGAGTGGGAGAGAGTGGGCAACCTTGCTTAACACCGATGGTGCTAGCAATGGCCTCAGACATACCTCCTGGACACTGTACCCTCCCAGTCACCTGCTCATAGAGTGCATAGATGGCCCAAATCATCCCTGATGGTACTCCCAAGCTCTGGAGGCGTTGGAAAAGCCTCTCTCGTGGCACTGTATCAAAAGCTTTGCGGAAGTCCACAAAGCAGGAATATAGTCTCTTCTTCCGCACCCTTGCCCCATCAATGAGGCAATGCAAAATGAAGATGTGATCAATAGTAGAGAAAGCTCGTGGAAAACCTGCCTTGCCTCGTGCTCGTAGCCCCTCAGTCTACGTATGAGCTTAGCTCTGCCTCAAGTATGGCACCGTATAGTTTGGCCATGGTGTGGCCAATCATGATGGTCCTGTAGTTCCGTGGATCTAGGGTGTCGCTAGATTTGTGGATAGGCACAATGGTATGCCTAGTCCACTCCTCTGGGAAGCCCTCCCCTATAGCCAGGTTGAAGACATGTGCAATCAACGGGGCTATAGTGGAGGCTGCATATATGAGATGCTCGCTCTGCAATCCCGTGTGGTCTGTCGAAAGAGAGAGAGAGAGAGAGAGAGAGAGAGAGAGAGAGAGAGAGAGAGAGAGAGAGAGAGAGAGAGAGAGAGAGAGAGAGAGAGAGAGAGAGAGAGAGAGAGAGAGAGAGAGAGAGAGAGAGAGAGAGAGAGAGAAAGTCATATTAACGTCTTCTGGAGGCCAAACTTGGCCTATGAGACAAAAGCCATGTACAAGTGTAGTAACCATGTGTAGAAAATGAAATGAAATAAACACAAAGCTATCAAGGGTTGGTAAAAGGCTGGGGAGAAGTGGCTCAGACTCAGCAGATAGTGGCCACCTAATACAGGGGGATCCATAATATGAGTGAGCAAAACACCCTTGCTACTGGTGATGGGGGGAGGTGGGTGTAGTATGTGGTACATCGGAGGTGGTCTGACTGCCTCCTGAAGGAAGACAACCGAGGGGGTGGTGGAACGCCTATGCTCCATCATGTGGTCGTAGGCTGTCATGATGCGCGAGATATCCTCCTGATATAGTCGCGGTCGACGATATCCTACCATGCGTGGTCGGCGTCGTGCTCTCTGTGCTTCTGCCTGGTGGAGTGTGAGCCCTCTAGAAGGACCTCTCTGATCTAGCTCCGCTCGCTGAAAGAACTGGGTAATGGTCTGCTGGGTACTCACCCGTGGCTGATGTGTGGGCTGTAGTGACCGCTCTCGCCTCTCGTATGCTGTTGTGAGGAAGCTCCCCAAGCGTCGCTTGTCTCCCATGGTCATGCACAACTGGAGTGACTCCTCTAGCTGGAACTGTGCTCGTAGGTCTAAGTATGCTCAGCATTTGATAACAAAATGCTCCTCACTCTCTACCTCTGTCTGGCGTACTGGGCACCACCTCTCCTCACGGGGGACTCCCCTGGACCGACCCCTCTCAATCTCGAGCTGATGTGATGAGACCCGGAGCTGCCCAATGACGACTCGGAGGTGGTGGGGAAGGTATGTCTGCATGTATCTCGGGATCTCGATGAAGCCCGCGTCCGATATATGTAGAAAATGCTCGCGGTAATAGAGCATTTTCGGTGGCAATGTATCCCTAGGGCTCACCCATGTCCTCTGTATGTATGTATGCCATATCTCCTGACGAATGACCCTATTCCTCTCTTGATGAGTGAGCGAGTAGGTGGGTGCATGTGAGTCGTACTGTAGTGGTGGTAGCCTGTCTATGTCAAAGCCATGGTGGGCAAGCCAGTCTCGTGTCTGTGCATACCATGAAGAGGTGTCCCTTGCTAATGCCATATCACGTGATGCCTGGAGAGCACGATAAGCAATGCGCTCTGTAACCATGCTCCGAAGTCTGTGTACTAGGCATACTGTCTCGAACAGTGCCTCAACTAGCATCGGTGGTGCATCGAGCTCTGCTCTAATGATATCATGTGGTACTGAAGGCTTGCTGCGGATAAGTCTGGCAATCATGAGGATCTGTGGCCTCTCTAATGCTGTCCATACTGATGTAGCTAATCCCGGCCCCCAAATGGCTGCCCCATACATGAGCGTTGGTGTAACCAAAGTGTCAAAGAGCCACCCCTTTGTGTGGGGCTCCTGAAAATATGCCTGGTGGCACTGTCTCTCCATCAAAGCTAGTGCTGCGTACCCACGTGTGATGCGGTCACGAGCTGCCTGAGAGAGAGAGAGTGAGAAAGAGAGAGAGAGAGAGAGAGAGAGAGAGAGAGAGAGAGAGAGAGAGAGAGAGAGAGAGAGAGAGAGAGAGAGAGAGAGAGAGAGAGAGAGAGAGAGAGAGAGAGAGAGAGAGAGAGAGAGAGAGAGAAAGAAAGTCATATTAACGTCTTCTGGAGGCCAAACTTGGCCTATGAGACAAAAACCATGTACAAGTGTAGTAACCCTGTGTAGAAGATAAAATGAAATAAAAAGTATATCGCTACGCAAAGCTATATAGGGCTGGAAAAGGCTGGGGAGACATGGCTCTGACTCTGCAGATAGTGGCCACCTAATACATGGGGGGATCCAAAATTTGAGTAAAACGCCCTAGCTACTGGTGATGGGTGGAGGTGGGTGTAGTATGTGGTACATCGGTGGTGGTCTGAGTGCCTCTTGAAGGAAGACAACCCAGGGGGTGGTGGTACGCCTATGCTCCATCATGTGGTCGTAGGCAATCCTGATGCATGAGATATCCTCCTGATATAGTCGTTGTCGACGATATCCGCCCATGCGTGGTCGTCGCCGTGCTCTCTGTGCTGCTGCCTGGTGTAGTGTGAGCCCTATAGATGGACATATGTGAGAGAGAGAGAGAGAGAGAGAGAGAGAGAGAGAGAGAGAGAGAGAGAGAGAGAGAGAGAGAGAGAGAGAGAGAGAGAGAGAGAGAGAGAGAGAGAGAGAGAGAGAGAGAGAGAGAGAGAGAGAGAGAGAGAGAGAGAGAGAGAGAGAGAGAGAGAGAGAGAGAGAGAGAGAGAGAGAGAGAGAGAGAGAGAGTGTCATATTAACGTTCACGAAAAGGCCAAACTTGACCCATGAGACAAAACTATGTACAACTGTTTTCATCTTTGTGTATCGATGAAAAGAAAGTACTCACTATAGAAAAGAACTATGTAGGCTTAAAATAGCAAGGTGATGGTGTACCTAGCAATGATGAAGTAGTGGAGATAAAGTAGTGGTGCGTGAGGGGATCGTGGCTCTGACTTTGCAGATAATGGCCACCTACTACATGGGGACATATGTGGGAGTTAATATGTATCCTCCAACTAGTACAAATGGGTGGAGGAGGGTGGAGTATATGGTACATGAGCGGTGAACTCAACATCTCTTGCAAGAGGGTGACCCAAATGGTGGTGGTGCACGGATGCTCCATAATGTGGTCGTGGGCTATCCTGATGCGAGAGATGTCCTCATGATGCAATCGTGGTCGTCGGTACCCAGTCGTACGTGATCAGAGACTCACTCTCTGTGCCGCTGCCTGCTCGATCGTGAGCCCTATGCCTCTCGAAGGCTGGTCTGTCGGATGTGGCTCAAGTCACTGAAAGAACTGAGTAATAGTTTGCTGGGTATCTGCCTGTGTGTGACGTGTGCGCTCTAACACATGATCTCGTCTCTCATATGGCGCTGTGATGTAGCAGCCCACCCTTCGCCGGTCTCCTATGGTCATGCACAACTGGAGTGACTCCTCAATATCGAACTGTGCTCGTAGGTCTAAGTACACTGGGCGAGAGAGGGCACCCTTGCTTCACCCTGATGGTGCTAGCAAGTGAATCTGATAGGCCTCCCGGACATCTCACTCTACCTGATACTCTGTCATATAGGGCGTCGATCAACCATATCGAGCCGGGATGTCGAGTAGGCATATGAAGAGTCTCTCTCTGGGGATTGTGTCGAAGGCTTTGTGAAAGTCCAGAAAGCAGCAATTAATCTACGTTTCCTCACTCGAGCGTGGTCGATCAGGCATCTCAAAGTGAAGATGTGGTCTATGGTAGAGTAATGTCGTTTGAATCCTGCCTGTCTTGGAGCTTTGATACCGTTCCCCTCGACGAGGGTGCTCAATTGTGTCTCTAGTATTGCCCAATATAGCTTGGCCAGTGTGGGGCCAATCATGATTGTCTGGCAAGTAGCTGGATCCATAACATCGCATGACTTATGTATGGGCACTATGGTGTGTTCAGTCCATGAGTTAGGGAACCCCTCAACCAAGGCTCGGTTGAAGAGGTGGGCTATGAGTGGTGCTAGAATCGTGCATCCGTAGATGAGAGGCTCTGCCTGCAGACCGAAGTGGCACGGGCTTTGCCATGCTCTAGGTGAGTGATTGCACGGCTCACCATCCGAGGTGTAAAGAAGTGAGAGGTGGTAGGGCGTGAGCTCTATGGCTGAGGGATGGGTGGCTGGTTTGGGATTTGGTATAGACTCTGCGCATATCTGTGCCATGTGTCTGGCATGCGAATGGGTGTCTCTTGTCTCCTCTCTCTAAAGTGTCGCCATGCTACTGCACTGTCTCGACTCATCAGCAAGTGATAAATGTCCCAATAGTGTCTCTCCTCCCATTCTCGCCTCTTTTGATGTGTGAGGTGCTGCATGCGGCATTGTGCCTGTGTGTGTGTGTGTGTAATCTCCTTGGTACGCTGCGCTCCTCGTAGCTGCTTCCGTAGCGCCCGACACTCATCATCATACCATCGGTTTTGGGGCATGGACCCTTTGCATGGTGGGGAAACTGTGTAGAGTGGAGTCGTGTAGGATGGTGGTGATCTGCGAGGTGAGTGTGTCTAGAGGTGAGAGTGGATCTAGTGAGAGTAGGCGGGTGTGTAAATGGTGTATGTAGACATGTGTTTGCTCGCGCGTGAAGTGTATCGTGGTATGTGGCACAGTAGGTGGGAGAGGGTCTAGTGGAAGGGGAGATGAGAGTGTGAGCGTGATAAAAGTGTGATCAGCTCCGAGTGGACGTCTACCAATACGAAGTGAAGTGATGAGTGATGCCCCAGAGAGGGTACCTAAGATGTAATCGACTGTGCTCTCGCTGCCTCCATGTGGAAAGCATGTCAATTTGCCTGATCCCGGCCATTTGTGCATACTGTTGTAAATAACGAGATGGTGTCGACTACTGAGCTAGTGTAGGTGTCTGCCATAGCATGTGGTGTCCTTGCCCATGTCTGCAAATATTCGGCTGCTCGTGTCTCCTCTGATCCTCTGCTTTGTATCATGAGTGACTGCCGCATATCGTATGACTCACACTGGTGTGACTCTGTGCATCAATTGAAGTCCCCCATAAGGAAGACCTCACCCGGAGTTCTCTAGTGTAGTATCTCCCTTGAGACTGCAGTGTAGGGTGAGTCACTATCTCTGGGTGGCTCCTCCCGGTCATGTCGAGAGTATCGGGATCCGTGTGGTGGGAAGTAGAAAATGGCTATGTAGATCCACCTCTCTGCGCTTATCTCCAAGCGTACCCACATGTATCGCGCCTCCTCGTCTTGACTAGTGATGTGGATCCGACCGTGTTGCTCATGTTTGAATATGATGGCTACACCTCTTGATCCTTGTGCAGTACTCTGTCACATCGTGGTCCTAAATGTGGATGCCCACTGGAAGCTTGCTATATGAGGGAGCCCTTTCTTTGGGCTCTCGTGCGTCTCTGTGATGCAAGCAAAGTCATGTGTCTCCAGGATCTCCTCAAGTCTATTTGGTTGCGTCCAAAGTGCTCCCTTGCAGTTCCATATTGCACCTTTGAGTGGTGCTCTTGGTGTGGTGATGTCCCTTAGGCCACGTGGCCCTATTTGATAGGGTGTCCGTCTATGAAGAACTTACCATGAGGGTAAAAGGCCTTCCTCCCCTCTCGACGTGCCTGGAGTATCTGTGGCATGTAAGCGCGTCAGTGTGCTACCTCCATCCTCGTGAGGTCTTCCTCCATGTAAAGGGCGCGTAGGCCACGTAGTACTGATCGACGTCTAAAGAAGGCGGTCCGTATCTCCTCGGAGCTCATGTGAAGGATGAGTGCTCCTGAACTGGATGTATCCCTCCCCGCCCTCCATGCGCCTGTACAGGGCATGGTCTCGTATCCAAGTCTACGGCAGATGTCGGTGGCGTCTTCTTCCGGTGATGTTCCCTCTGGAAGGCCCATAATTCGAACGTGGAGTCTTCGGATGTGTGGAAGTCTCTCCTCCTTGAGTGTATCTTGAACTCATGTGAGCTCTTCCTTCTTGACGTCTTCATGGACTTCCCTCTTAATCCTTTTGTGGACTGCTTCTACCAAGGACTCTCGGGTGGTTTCTACCTCCGTTTTTAATTCCTTCTTTATGTCTTCTTTCAGTGTCTCTACTTTGGAGATCTCCTCCTCTTCTTTGAGGTGCTCCTAGGCTGTCATCCAAGTGTCTCTCTCTTCTCTGAGGGTCTTTACTTGTTCTTCAAGTCTTCTGAATTTATCCGTCACTTTTCATTCCTTTGCATTTACTTGTTCTTCGAGTCCTCTGAATTTCTCCATCATTTTTCGTATCTCCATGTTGAGGGTGCGGTCCGCTTCTTTTTTGGCCTCTTTGATGGCTTTAGAGATAAGTTCTTCCACTTCCCTCCGGTCTATGGGAGCCATACTGGTTCTCAGAGAGAGAGAGAGAGAGAGAGAGAGAGAGAGAGAGAGAGAGAGAGAGAGAGAGAGAGAGAGAGAGAGAGAGAGAGAGAGAGAGAGAGAGAGAGAGAGAGAGAGAGAGAGAGAGAGAGAGAGAGAGAGAGAGAGAGAGAGAGAGAAAGAAAGAAAGAAAGTCATATTAACGTCTTCTGGAGGCCAAACTTGGCCTATGAGACAAAAACCATGTACAAGTGTAGTAACCCTGTGTAAAATATAAAATGAAATAAAAAGTATATCGCTACACAAAGCTATATAGGGCTGGAAAAGGCTGGGGAGACGTGGCTCTGACTCTGCAGATAGTGGCCACCTAATACATGGGGGGATCCAAAATGTGAGTAAAACGCCCTAGCTACTGGTGATGGGTGGAGGTGGGTGTAGTATGTGGTACATCGGTGGTGGTGGTCTGAGTGCCTCTTGAAGGAAGACAACCCAGGGGGTGGTGATACGCCTATGCTCCATCATGTGGTCGTAGGCAATCCTGATGCGTGAGATATCCTCCTGATATAGTCGTGGTCGACGATATCCGCCCATGCGTGGTCTGCGCCGTGCTCTCTGTGCTGCTGCCTGGTGTAGCGTGAGCCCTATAGATGAACCTCTCTGATGTAGCTCAACTCGCTGAAAGAACTGCGTAATGGTCTGTTGGGTACTCACCCGTGGCTGATGTATGGGCTGTAGTGACCGCTCTCGCCTCTCGTATGCTGCTGTGAGAAAGCGTCCCAAGCGTCTCTTGCCTCCCAAAGTCATGCACAGCTGGAATGACTCCTCGACCTGGAACTGTGCTCGTAGGTCTAAGTATGCTGGACATCTGATAACAAAATGCTCCTCACTCTCTACCTCTGTCTGGCATACTGGGCACCACCTCTCCTCGCGGAGGACTCCCCTGGACCGAGCCCTCTCAATCTCGAGCTGATGTGATGAAACCCGGAGCTTCCCAATGACGACTCGTAGGTGGTGGGGAAGGTAGGTCTGCATGTATCTCGGGATCTCGATGAAGCCCGTGCCCGATATATGTAGAAAATGCTCGCGGTAGTAGAGCATTTTCGGTGGCAATGTACCCCTAGGGCTCACCCATGTCCTCTGTATGTATGTATGCCATATTTCTTGACGAATGATCCTATTCCTCTCTTGATGAGAGAGCGAGTAGGTGGGTGCATGAGAGTCGTACTGTAGTGGTGGTAGCCTGTCTATGTCAAAGCCATGGTGGGCAAGCCAGTCTCGTGTCTGTGCATACCATGAGGAGGTGTCGCCTGCAAATGCCATATCACGTGATGCCTGGAAAGCACGATAAGCAATGCGCTCTGTATCCATGCTCCGAAGTCTGTGTAATAGGCATACTGTCTGGAATAGTGCCTCAACTAGCATCGATGGTGCAACGAGGTCTGCTCTAATGATATCATGTGGTACTGAAGGCTTGCTGCGGATAAGTCTGGCAATCATGAGGATCTGTGGCCTCTCTAATGCTGTCCATACTGATGTAGCTAATCCTGGTCCCCATATGGCTGCCCCATACATGAGCGCTGGCGTAACCAAAGTGTCAAAGAGCCACCCCTTTGTGCGGGGCTCCTGAAAATATGCCTGGTGGCACTGTCTCTCCATCAAAGCAAGTGCTGCGTACCTACGTGTGATGCGGTCACGGGCTGCCTGAGCCATAGAGAAGACCCCTGATGCTGCTGTAAATGTCACCCCTGAGTAAACATATGATCCGGCCACCTCGATCGGTCCACCTGCTGCTGTGAACAAACTATGTCTGCATACCTGTGCTGATGTATGAAAGATCAAGACCTTGGTTTTACCAAGGTTCACAGATAACCCTCTGTGTCTGCAAAAGTCATCCACGCCTTGTAGATGATGTTGTAGACCTTCTGCAGACTCTGAAACCAATACAATATCATCAGCGTATAAAAGAATATGGACAGTGGACCCGTGTACCTCAATGCCATCTCCCCCCTGCTGCTGTATGAAGTCCACTATCTCATCAATGTAGAGACCAAAGAGGGTGGGTGAGAGAGGGCATCCTTGCTTCACCCCGATAGTGCTAGCAAGTGGATCAGATAAGCCCCCTCGACATCTCACTCTACCAGATACTCTCTCGTATAAGGCGTAGATCCCCCATATCATCTCCTCCGGAGCTCCGATGTCAAGTAGTCGTCTGAAGAGTCGATCTCTGGGAACAATGTCAAATGCTTTGCGGAAGTCCACAAAGCAACAATATAATCTACTCTTCCTCACCCTGGCCTTGTCGATCACGCATCTCAGAGTGAAGATGTGGTCAATGGTAGAGTAATCTCGTCTGAAACGTGCCTGTCCTGGAGCCCTGATGCCCTTCCTCTCAGCGAGAGTACTCAACTTTGTCTCTAGTACCGCCACATATAACTTGGCCAATATAGGGCCAGTCATGATCGTCCGGTATGTAGCTGGATCCATAGTATCACCTGACTTATGAATGGGCACTATGGTGTGCTCAATCCATGAGTCTAGGAACCCTTCGACCAATGCACGGGTTAAGAGATGGGCAATGAGCGGTGCGAGAGTCGTGCCTCCATAGATGAGGTGCTCTTCTTGTAAACCGAAATGATCATGGGCCCTGCCATGCTGCAGCCGGGCAATAGCGCGTCCCACCATAGTGGGTGTGAAGAAGTCAGAGGTAGTAGGACGTGGGCTCTCCGGTCTCGGAATGGGAGGCTGGTATGGGATCTCGTATAGGCTCCGTGCATAGCTATGCCAAGTGCTCGGGTCTCGGATATGTGTCTACTGTCTCCTCTCTCTCAAATGTCGTCATGCCACTACACTGTCTCGACTCATGAGCAAATGGTAAATATCCCAAAAAGAGAGAGAGAGAGAGAGAGAGAGAGAGAGAGAGAGAGAGAGAGAGAGAGAGAGAGAGAGAGAGAGAGAGAGAGAGAGAGAGAGAGAGAGAGAGAGAGAGAGAGAGAGAGAGAGAGAGAGAGAGAGAGAGAGAGAGAGAGAGAGAGAGAGAGAGAGAGAGAGAGAGAGAGAGAGACTTTTTAACGTCTATTAGAGGCCAAAATCGGCCTATGAGACAAAACATATACATCAGTATGATCCAATCCACTGTGATCCAAAACGAAAATAAAGTGTGAGTACTGCAAACAGGTATAAAAGGTGGGATAGTAGCTGGTATCAAGGGTGTGGGGTGCTATGGGTATGCACTCTATATGCTCAATGGGTGAGATACAAATATGATATGCATAGGTAGGGGAGGCTCGATGGTATCACAACCCCCTAAATGCCTGGAGTGGGTGTAGGATATAATGCATCGGTGGGTAAGGCATCATGGCGATCCTCAAAATGCTCTGGGCGTCCAAATCGATAGGGGTGCGCTGCTAACGTCTCTGTATCTCCATGTCATGGCGTGCGTGAATCGCTTGAATCTCTCTCTGATGTGGACTAGCTCTCCGGACAAGGGGTCTCGGTCGTCCACGCTGTCGTCTAAGCTCCTCTGCTCTGTGTAATATGACACCCGGCATGGAGCTTGGCCCTCGAGTGTATGTGGGTCTGAAAAAATCTGTAATATAAGTCTGAGGGGGGGGGGGTCAGGTGTATCTCCATCTGGTGCTGGAGGAGTGATGCGCGACGATGCTGGAGCTCTACTAGGAAACGACCTAGAGGGTGCTGGTCCTCTGTCCCCAATAAAGCCCTGATCTCTCTAGGCCCCCTGAAGAGCTGTGGGTAGCGGTCTCTGATGTCCTCATATGCCTTGCATCTACATGTGTAGTGCTGCTCGTCCTCCACCTCCTCTCTACATATCCTGCATAATCGCTCATCCCTGGGGGTATGTGTGGCTCGCCCAATCTCAATCTCGAGCTGGTGTGATGATACTCTGAGCTTCCCAATGGCCACTCTCTCAGCTGGTGCCATATATGTATCCATGTATCTTGGTCTCTGAATGAAACCATCCGCTGTCACAGTCAGGAAGTGCTCTCTGTAGTGTTGCCTCTTTGTGGGAAGAGGCTCCCGTGGTGCTATCCATGTCTCCCTGACGTGTATCTGTGGTAGGTCCTCACGGATGATCCTATTCCTCTCCGAACGAGAGAGGGTAACGTGGGGGGAAGAGAGGTCATACTGAAAAGGGGGGAGATCCGTAATGCTCATGCCATGGTCTGCTAACCATCGGTAAGTCTGTGCATACCATACTCTCTCATGCCCTGTCTCTGCCAAATGTCTAGAGCTCTCAAATGCAAGCCTGGTGAGTCGGCTAGTGGGGAGGTCTCTGACTCTCAGAATGGTCACCAACTGGAAGAGGGCCTCCACTAGCATCGGTGGTGTGCGAAGCTCAGCTCGTATAATGTCATGTGGAACGGAGGGCTTGCTGCGCAGCAAGCGTGATATCATGGTGATCTGGGGCCTCTCAATCTGCGTCCACGTCGCCTCTGTGATCCCTGGTGCCCATACTGCTGCTGCGTACATCAATGCGGGTGTCACTAGAGGCTCAAAGAGCCACCCCTTAGTCCGGGGCTCCTGAAAATGTGTCTGAAAGCAGCGTCTCTCCAATCCTGCAAGTGCCGCATAACCTCGCGTCAATCTATCTCTCGAAGCCTGTGCCATGGAGAATACCCCTGTGCTGCCCGAGAAGGTGATACCTAGGTAGACGTAGGAGTCCACTACCTCAATCTGTCCTCCAACTTCTGTGAAAGAGGCGTGATGGCGTACTGTCCTGGAGGTATGGAAGATCATGACCTTGGTCTTGCCAAGGTTCACTGTGAGTCCTCTCTCCATGCAAAAGGTATCGAGCGCCTGTAAATGTGACTGCAACCCCTCCTGTGACTCTGAGAGCAGGACAATGTCATCAGCATATAATAGGATATGTACTGGTGTACCTCCGAGGTCTCCTCCTCGCCCTCCTGCTCGCTGTATATACTCCGTGATCTCGTCGATGTAGAGACCGAAGAGAGTGGGTGAGAGAGGGCAACCTTGTTTCACACCAATGGTGCTAACAAGGGTGTCTGATAGACTGCCGGGGCAGCGTACCTTGCCTGTGACTCGTGTATACAAAGCGTTGATGGCCCATAGCATGTCTGATGGAAGCTGTAACTCCTTGAGCCTCCGTAGTAGTCTCTCTCGAGGGACCATGTCGAAGGCTTTGCGGAAATCCAGAAAGAAACAGTATAGTCTGTGCTTCCTCGCCTTCGCGCTGTCAATCAAGCAACGAAGCACGAAGATGTGGTCGATGGTGGAGAAGGTGCGGCGGAAACCTGCCTTGCCGGGTGCTATGATCCCGGCTGCCTCAGTGTGTGTACTGAGCTCTGCCTCTAGTACTGCCCCATAGATCTTGGCCAGGATATGGCCTATCATAATAGTCCTGTAGTTCCCTTGGTCCATCATATCGCCGGACTTATGGATAGGCGTAATGGTATGCATAGTCCATGAGTCGGGTAATCCCTCAACCAAAGCACGGTTGAAGAGATGGGCGATCAAGTGGGAAACTACATCTGCTGCGTATATAAAGTGCTCTCCCTGTAGCCCCGTGTGGTCTGCTGAACGGTCATGCTGTAGCCTATGGATGGCCTGTCGTACCATGCTTGCTGTGAAGTGGGTGGATATCACCGAACGCAGTGTGGTAGGAATCGGTAATGGTGGCTGTCCTGGGACGTCATATAACCTCTGGGCGTAGGTGTGCCAAGTCGAAGGATCTGCTATGGGTGTAGGTGGACGTGGCTCACGTAGTGCCCTCCATGCGGTGGCACAATCCCTACTCATGAGAAGGTCGATCAACTCTCCCTCCTGTCGCTCCTCGAAAGCTCGCCGCTTCCGGCGTGTGAGGGCTCGCATCTGTCGTCGTGCCTCCCTCTCTGTGATGGATCCCAAGATACTCTGTGCTCTGAGATGTCGGTATAGTCGCCTACACTCCTCATCGTACCATCTATTCTGGGGTGTATGCCCCAATCGTGTCGGATGTGCAGTGCTGTGGGTGGTGTATGGGAAGCTGAGAGTAGGGGATGTATGGAGGATCGAGGAGAAGTGGGCGGTGAGGGTGTCCAAGGAGGCAGAGGTATCAAGGGAGTAGATGCGCTCTCGAAAATGGGAGCTATAGATATGTGCTAGCTCATGTCTAAAGTGAATGGTGGTACGGGCTCGTGGCTGTAGGGTGACGGGGTGGGGTATGCATGGTGAGCCGCCAATGGATAGGGCAAGATATGCGTGATCAGCTCCAATCGGTAAGGGTGGGATAGTGAATGAGGTGATCAGATGTGTCGCCTCGTGGGTGGAATGCAGGTCAGACCGCGCGAGGTGGGCCAGCTCTCCATCCCATTATATATAGCGAGACGGTGTGCTTCTCCCATCTGGAGTAAGTGTCGGCCATATAAGGTGGGTGTAGCGGTGTCGGCTGAGGCTCTGAGTGTAGGCATGTCCTCTATGGTACGAAGCATCTCAGGGTCGTCAAAGTCGTAGATATCACACTGGTGGCTCTGATTGCGGGCATGGAAGTCTCCTACAAGGAAGACTTCACCCATCCTGGTATACTCCATAATCGTGTCACTGAGACAGTCATATGGCGATGTGGTGTCTGGTCCCTCCCCTCCTGATAGCTGCTCAGGGGAATGTGTGAAGCGTGAACCAATGGGTGCAATATAGCATACGGCGAAGTACGCTGCTCTCTCCTCTGATAGCTGCAATCGTATCCACATGAAACGTGCCTCTGGGTCTCTGGCTACCACCTGTACCCTGTGCTGTAGAGAGAGAGAGAGAGAGAGAGAGAGAGAGAGAGAGAGAGAGAGAGAGAGAGAGAGAGAGAGAGAGAGAGAGAGAGAGAGAGAGAGAGAGAGAGAGAGAGAGAGAGAGAGAGAGAGAGAGAGAGAGAGAGAGAGAGAGAGAGAGAGAGAGAGAGAGAGAGAGAGAGAGAGAGAGAGAGAGAGAGAGAAATGAAATGAAATGAAATGATATATTTACGTCTTCAGAAGGCCAAAATGACCTATGAGACCAAAAGTTACAAAACTAGTGAATCTGATACAAAATCTGAGTACCAAAGGAAGTAGTATTGAAAATGAAAGATGTAAAATAGCTGGGAAAAAGCTAACACCAAGACTAATACAACAAAGGGCTGATACATAGGAGGGATGTGCTGATATACAAGGCTGGAGATCTATCCTCATATGCACTGTGGGCGTCTGCAAAGTATAGCTCGAATCCTCCGCTGCAGTCTCCGTCGATACTGTGTAGCACCTCTCACTCTCGGTCGTCTAGATCTCCCTAGCTCCAGTGCTCGGTCTATGAGAGTGCCAGTAGTCGCTGTATGAGTGTGGACAGAGCTCTGTACTAGATGCTCTACTGACTGCTCCTCTAGCTGCCCAATGTCTGGTGTAAAGAAATCCGTAATCTGTCTCTGGGACTGTCTCCCTCCAGCTCTCCTCAGTAGAGTGTCTCTATGTCTGTGTACCTCTAATAGATATAATCCAAGACATCTCTGATCCTCAAAACTCATGACTCTAGATAGAGGCCCAAAACCCTCTCTGAATAGACAATGAAAACGGCCCCGTATCTCATAGTATACCGTGCAATGACATATGTAATGTAGCTCTGTCTCTGGCTCGAGGTGACATAGACGGCATATCCTGCTATCTGCTGGTACCCCTCTGAATCTGCCAGTCTCAATCTCAAGCTGATGTGAGGATGTGCGCAACTGGCCAATGGCACAACGCAAGGCATGGGAAAGGTGTGTATCCATATAGCTAGGTCGAGTCACAAACCCATCCGTTGTGAGGTGTAGAAGATGCTCTCTATAGAAAGCCATCTTCGTACCCAACTCCTGTGTAGGCTCAATCCATGTCCTCCTGGTGTCCAGCTGGATCAGATCCTGACGAATGAGTCTGGTAATCTCCACCCGTGTCAGGTACATCAGGGGTGTCTGTAAAGAGTACTGGAAAGGAGGCAGCCTGTCCATGGTAAAACCATGTGTCTGAAACCATGATGTCATCTGTGCAAACCAGCATGATGTATCCCCCTGCAGGGCTAGCTGTCTGGATGACTCGAGGGCCAACCTCATATATCTATCTCTGGTAGTGTCCCACAAGCTGTGTACAAAGGAGACTGCTCTAGTGAGTGCCTCAATCTCAATAGGGGGGGCAGCTAGCTCCGCTCGAATGATATCATGTGGTACGGAGGCCTTGGCTCTAATCAGCCTAGAGATCATAGATACCAAGGGCCTCTCCATGGCTTTCCACCCATCTTGGCCTATAGAAGGTCCCCAAACCTGTACCCCATATAGCATAGTAGAGGCAACCAAAGTATCAAAGAGCCATAACTTTGTCCTGGGTTCCTGAAACTGAACTTGCGAGCACATCCTCTCCAATGCTCCCAAAGCTGCAGATGCTCTAGTCAGTCTAGTCTCCGCTGCTCTCCTCAAGGAAAATCTCGGTCCAGTGAATACTACCCCCAGATATGTGTATGCATCTGTATACTCCACAACCTCCTGCCCATATGTGAAAATCGGTGTTGATCTCCTGATCCACTGCGGGGTGGTGTTAAACACCATAACCTTGGTTTTACCAAGGTTTACATACAAACCACTATCCTCTGCAAAGCTGTGTAGAGCATCCAAGTGTCGTTGCATACCCTCTGGTGAGTCAGATATCAAAACAATATCATCAGCATATATCAGCAGTGGGATCCACGTCCCTGCCAACTCGGCCCCTCTATCACCCTGTCTGTCAATGTAATCAGACACCTCATCAACATACATACCAAATAGAGTAGGAGACAGTGGGCAACCCTGTTTCACTCCAATAGTAGAGTGAACTAAATCGGATACCCCTTCTGAGGTGTAAACTCGTCCCACCACTGATCTGTACAAAGCCATAATCCCCCACATCAACTCTATGGGTACCCCCATCTCCTGTAGTCTGCGCATCAATCGAGCTCTCGGCACCATGTCAAATGCTTTGCGGAAGTCCACAAAGCTACAATAAATCCGCTTCCCGTGTGACCTTCCCTCTTCAATGATGGCTCTAAGTGTCAGAATATGATCAAGAGTGGAGAGACCCCTCCTGAAACCTGCCTGACCCTTTGCCCGCATACCCTCACCCTCTGCCCAATCACTCAAGTGCTGCTCAAGAATGGATGCATACAACCGTGCCAATGTGTGTCCAACCATAATAGTGCGGTAGTTTCCCGGCTCTATAGGATCCCCTGCCTTGAAGATAGGCACAATAGTAGACAATCTCCAAGTCTCAGGTAACCCTTCACACATGGCACGATTAAACAACACTGCAAGAACCTCCATCAACATATCCCTAGCATGAATAAAATGCTCCGCCACTAGACCGTCATGGTCATATGCCCTCCCGGTCCTCATCCTGTCAATGGCCCTCTGTACCATTCGAGTTGTAAAGAAAGTGCTCGTGGCTGGGCACGGCTCTACAAGGCCCGGAAGGGGTTCCTGTCCAGGAACCATATATAGCGATGTCGCATACTGACCCCATACATCAGGTGAAGTAATCGCTGGGGGAGTGGAGTGCTCATGAAAAAGTCGCCATGCCTCTCTTGAGTCCCTGCTCAAGAACATCTGATATACATCTCGCTCCAACTGAGCCAGGTAAGCCCGCTTCTTCCGTCTCACAAGGCGACGGAAAGCAATCTGAGACTGTCTATAGGTGATAACTCCCAGCAAAAGATCCCTCTGAAGCTGGGCCCTCATCTCTCTGCATTCCTGGTCATACCAGCTATTCTGGGGCATGCTCCCATACTGTCGCCTCCGAACCGGCCGGGTGTGTGGATATGCCACTGATGCGGCACTATGCAATGTCTCCGTCAGTAGAGTGGTGCACTCCTCCAGTGAGAGACCTGGACCAACTGTGTGTAGACGGTCCCAGATCTCCTTTGTATAAACGGAATCAGTCTCTGGTGTAAATGTGTAACGGGTATGTGACCTGCCTACTGATGTCTGGGCTGTACTGTACTGAAAAGAGACTGATAGTGTCAAAAGAGCATGATCCACTGCTACACCCACTGGTCTAGCTCCCACTGTGAAATCCTGAATGCAAGGGATGAAGCTCGGCCGTGTCATGATATAGTCCACTGTACTGGCTCCATGTCTATGTGGAAAGCAAGTGAAACCAACTGCCCCCGGAAATCGATGTAGGCCATTAAGTATGGCTAACCCATGCGTAGTCGTCATCTCAATGAGATATCTCCCATACTCTGTCTGCTCTCTATCATGCGAGCATCTGTCGAGCCCAAACTCACCCACATCCATCTCTCTATGCATCTCATCTGAAGTGTCGTAGAAGACTGTATGTGAGTTGCCCGTTCGGGCATTGAAGTCCCCTAGGAGAATGATATCACCATCTCTAGAGAACTCCCAAATATCATCATCTAGAAGAGAGAAAGGTGATTGCCCACTGGGTGCAGCATATACAGACGTACTGGGAGGGAAGTAACATATGGCAATGTATAAAAATCGACCTGTGTCAGCTCTCAGCCTCACCCACATATATCGAGCATCCTCATCTCTCCGTACGATATGTAGTAGTGGCTGCAACTCCTCTCTGAATAGCACTGCTACTCCTCCTGACCCTCTAGTCCCATGTCCCGATCTTGCCTTCAGCCTGTGGGCTGTCTCCCATCTATATCCCACCACATGCGGCATCAACTGTCCAGGGGCCTGGTGGGTCTCTGAGAAGAAAACAATGTCTCTATCTCTGAAACTGTCCTCAAAGGCACCAATGTCCAACCTCATAGATCCATTACAGTTCCAAGTAGCCATCTTCAATGTGGTCCCATACGTCTCGCACCGTCATGTAGTGCGTCGCTCAAGAATCACCACCCGACCATCTCTGTAGAAGGCTAGCTTTCCCTTCTCTCGTGCCGCTCTAATCTCTGGCATTACCTCTCTCATATGCGCAAGCTGTGAGAGAGTGAGGTCATCGCCAAGGAAAACACCTGTCTTCTTAAGCATTGGTCTCTTCCTCAAGAATTCCTTCTTCTCTTCCAATGAAGGAAAGCGCAATATAAGAGCTCTCTCCTTTGAAGATTCCCCAAAGCCCTCTCTTTTCTTGCCTACTCTCCATGCCTTTGTATGCAAAGGCTTCTCCATCCCCATCATGGATGTGAGAGTTTTGACCTCCTTTTCCACATCATTTATGTCCTTGAGGCCGGTTACTCTCACATGTAGTGCCCTTGTCCGCCTTCTTTGTTCCTCTTCGAGGGTCATGTTGATAAGAGTAGGTGTACAAGGAGCTTCCTTACTTTTCCCTTTCTTAGCCACTTCAATCCATTTTTCAGCCTCTTGTACTTTCTTTTGCGTTTCGGATATGACTGCAGCCCATGACTTCTTCTCCTCATCTTCCTTGATGGTCCGTACCTGTTCTTTTATATCTTTCAGCTCCTCGATCACCGAAGGCTGAATTTCACCTTCTTCGAGAACACGAGATTCCGCCACTTCCATCAACTGTTGTTCGAGGGTTGAGACTTTCCCTTTGAGTCTATCAATTTCACCTCGCATCTCTTCTCGTTCTTCATTCCACGACTTGAGCAGGGCTTCTTTTTCTTTCACCGCTTCTGCTCTCCATTCCTTCATCTCTCTCTCAATATGCTTCAGTCGCTTATTAGTTCTCGTAAATGTAACTTTCGACGAAGGGGAAGCCATGAGAGAGAGAGAATACAGCACTGTGATTAGGGTTAGGGCAGAACTGCGATTAGGGTTCGTTCGGTCAGATCTGCGCTTGCATCAGTCCTTCACCTCAGAGAGTACAGCACACGTCAGTACCGCACTTCGTGCCCTTGCAGTCCATCAGCTCGCGTCAGACAGGCGTCAGAGAGAGGTGCAGATCGCGTCAGAGGCGTCAGCAGCTCGCGTCAGAGAGAGGTGCAGATCGAGTCAGAGGTGTCAGCAGCTCGCGTCAGAGGCGTCAGCAGCTCGCGTCAGAGGTGTCGTCAGCTCGCGTCAGAGGTGTCGCCAGCTCCCGTCAGAGGCGTCAGCTCGCGTCAGAGGCGTCAGCTCGCGTCAGAGGCGTCCGAGAGAGAGAGAGAGAGAGAGAGAGAGAGAGAGAGAGAGAGAGAGAGAGAGAGAGAGAGAGAGAGAGAGAGAGAGAGAGAGAGAGAGAGAGAGAGAGAGAGAGAGAGAGAGAGAGAGAGAGAGAGAGCCTCCTAAAGGAAGACAACCCAGGGGGTGGTGGTATGTCTGTGCTCCATCATGTGGTCGTAGGCTGTCCTGATGCGTGAGATATCCTTCTGATATAGTCGTGGTCGATGATAACCTCGCATGCGTGGTTGGCGCCGTGCCCTCTGTGCGGCTGCCTGGTGGAGTGTGAGCCCTATAGATGGACCTCTCTGATGTAGCTCAGCTCGCTGAAAGAACTGGGTAATGGTCTGCTGGGTACTCACCCGTGGCTGATGTGTGGGCTGTAGTGACCGCTCTCGCCTCTCGTATGCTGCTCTGAGGAAGCGTCCCAAGCGTCGCGGGTCGCCCATAGTCATGCACAACTGGAGTGACTCCTCTATCTGGAAGTGTGCGCGTAGGTCTAAGTATGCTGTGCATCTGATGACAAAATGCTCCTCACTCTCTACCTCTGTCTCGCATACTGGACACCACCTCTCCTCACGTGGGACTCCCGTGGACCGACCTCTCTCGATCTCGAGCTGATGTGATGAAACCCGGAGCTGCCCAACGACGACTCGAAGGTGGTGGGGTAGATATGTGTGCATGTATCTCGGAATCTCGATGAAGCCCTCATCCGATATATGTAGAAAATGCTCACGATAATAGAGCATTTTCGGTGGCAATGTATCCCTAGGGCTCACCGAGAGAGAGAGAGAGAGAGAGAGAGAGAGAGAGAGAGAGAGAGAGAGAGAGAGAGAGAGAGAGAGAGAGAGAGAGAGAGAGAGAGAGAGAGAGAGAGAGAGAGAGAGAGAGAGAGAGAGAGAGAGAGAGAGAGAGAGAGAGAGAGAGAGAGAGAGAGAGAGAGAGAGATTATGTACTATGTGTTCAGGTGGCTGCATTTCGGGCTATGGTGAACATATTAACTCAGTGAGTTCTGCAGGCTTGTATGATTTACCATTGTTCTGCATGCGTGATGTATCATTATTAATTATGTCTCCTTTTCACTTACATTCTACCTCTTGCATTTTGTATTTGTTGTATGGATGTTTTTATTCATGTAGTTTTTGAATATATTGTGGATCATCAAATATAAATGTTAACGAGCATTGATCAGTTTGCATGGATGTTGATTATTACATTTTGGAGTATGGTGGGTTTGTTTCCCCTGTGCAAAGCATAACATGAGGAGCATTGTTATCTTTCTGTGTGCAATTATATAGTATAGTAGTATGTCATGAATTGTAGATCCATTTATTGATTTTTAGTATGCATCACATCTTATGTTGTGCGACTTTCAGTACTTTAGTGTATCCTGTCATGGTCTTAGTAGCTTTCATATTGTTATCTAAACGTAATTAAAGAGTTGTCTTTTTGCTCCCATTGGCCAGTGTTCAACAAGAGTCCTCCGATGGAGCTGAAAGAAATCGCTTTCTTGTACAGTATGTAGATTATCTTTTTGATGACTTTGGTGGTCGTCAGCCTCCTGTATATCCTGGTCTTTGTACAGTTTGGGGAAGCTTGGCCCGAAGCAAGGTAAAGGGAAAAGTTCTACATATGCATATAAAGCTTGTTTATCTGCTTAGATGAAATGGTATTTCATGTTATCAATGTCGAATCTTTGAGCTCAGACATTGACTTTGTAGTATGCAATTATAAGAAGTAAAAAGGCAATGTAGATGGACAATCAAAAATGGAATTCATGAAGATTTTTTGACTTGTTTGGCTCAGGCATCTGCAGAGCAGCTCTTTTCTTTCGTCAATTGAATGTGGATTTTCGCTGGTCATGTACCAGAAGGGATACAGTCTGTTTTAAGCATATGTAGAAAGGTTAATCATTTACCAGGAGGGATACAGAGTCTGTTTTAAGCACATGTAGAAAGGTTAATCATCACCATCAAAGAGCTAAAGGATTAATGATTCCTAAGATCATCAAAGTCAAAGAGATAAAGGATTAGTGAAAAGATGTAGTCAGTTGGTTCAAGTGAAGGATAGTTTTCTTTATGCAAGTGCAGAGAACATGAGAGAAACCTCAGCTTCAGCATACTATTGCTACAGGTTATACGGATTGCAGATTGAAAAAGTATGTTGTCAAGTGTTTAAGAGTCAAGATTTTGCATAGGATTAAATGGGTCAGCAATGAAAGCAACTATGAAATTCCTTAAAACAGAAAGAGACCATGAAACCAATTATAAAAGGAAGAGGGCTTTGAATTTGCCCTGTTGCTGAAGTACTTGGGATTCTTTGCCAAACATTTTTGGAATGGGCCCAGTTCTTGTAATGTCAAACTTCATTGGTTTGAAGTCAGTTGAAAGAACTTTTTATCGTCCCCTCCTCTCAAGACTCGTACAACTAAATTGATCATCATCTTGTTCATCAGTGTCATTTGTGCAACAGTTTGGATGGTTACATTGTATCTGAATGATTCGGCTAATTTAAGCTTGTGGCTTTTGATGATAACATGGATGAAAGAAACAATTTCATATACAACTAGACATTTGAGGAATATCATTTATGTCATTGTTGGGAAGCAGATTTCACCATCTAGTATGCTTCAATTAGGGATGGAATTATTGACTGCCTAGTGTACACATTTTAGCTACAGTTTCAGTGATTTTATCCGAACCCTTTTCCTTGAATATCTGTATTTGGTCAGTGTTTTCTATGTCTCATTAACGACAGCTCATAAAAATTGCCAGATATTATATTCATTATTTGTTTTTCTTAATCTGTCTATCTGTTTCATTATATTCTTACTTTTAATGTTTTTCTTTCAAAATTTCGTTTGCTGGATATGATAGACCATTTTGGAATGCTGGAAGTTCAATTCTTCCTGCATGATATTGATTACAAAAGATAGCCTCAACTATGCACCACTTATGTTTCACTTTCCCCAATTGTCAGGGCCCTCTGTAAATGGATAAACTTTACATGATGATTTTTGCTGCACTGAGCATTATTTGTGGTTTTACAGGCTAAAGGATATCGGGTCGGACCTGTGTATGATGATGTATTGTCAATGGCATGGGTGTTTTTAGAGCTAATTGTGAAGTCCATGGCCTTGGAGCAAGCTCGGACATATTCGAGTAGCCTTCCCATAGGTTGAGTTCCTCCCACCCCCCCCCCTTTCGATCAATTGATTGGAACTTTCAGTATACAATTGATAACAGTTTAACCAGTTTCACATGTTTAGCCTAGTTGAATATGTTTACCCACGTTTATAATGGTGGTCCATTTATATATGAACCATTAGATGCTAAAGAAAGCGGTCTTACACATAGTTATGGAATCGTCTTGAAAGGAAGAAAATGAGATGACTTGCGTTACATGAATTGTTCTTTTTTAGACAAGTGGGAGTCTAGTGCATCGTGTATTCTGCACGATCACAAATAAAGGAAGTATGAGTCAGATAATCAGCTAAGTGAGCTTGTGCTTATAATCATCTATATGGGAATTGTGTAGCTCTATGTGATCGAAGTCTTTGTTCAGAAAGACTAATAGATTTGTGATGCACAGCTTTAAAGTATAAAGGAAAATGTTTTTTAATATTATTCTCTAAATTACGTTAGCATTTTTGGTACCAGGTGAAGAAGTTCCTCCTTTACCTTTGAAGGATGGAGTTTTTCGATGTCTTGGCCAGTTGTATGATTGTCTTCTTACGGAAGTCCATGAGCGATGCAAGAAGGGAATTGGTCTGGCCAAACGTTTGAACAGCAGTTTGGGCTTCTTTTGTCACGACCTTCTTTCAGTAATAGATCCCCGTCAAGTTTTTGAACTTGTGAGCTTTAAACTTCAAATCTATGAACTCTTTTCTTTGTTTAATTTTTTTTCTGAGAAAGTATTGGTTCATGAGTTGAGACCTGAGTAACAAGTCATGAACTTTAAGGCTCTTTTATTGTCTATTATTGCAGGTTGCTTTGTACATAAATAAATTTACTGGAATTTGTCAAGCACCATTACATGAATGCAAGCTTTCATTCTTACAAATAATCTGCGATCACGAGCTGTATGTAGAAATGCCAGGCCGTGAACCCTCAGAAAGGTTGGTATGCTTAGTTTGAGCCATTTATTGGAAAATGCTAAATGCATCTTACATGGAGATACTCGTTTAGACTTAGGTGAAATAATGATTTAGCAACTTTGGTCTGTTGTGTGCTACTAAAATGTTGGAAGAATTTAACATGAAGAATGTTGTTGAGACTGAGGTGAAAGTATGATTTAACAAGATTGAAATGACACAACTTGGTCAATGGCTCTTGAAATGGTGCTTGTAAGCAGGTCCTCTCTATTTTTCCAAGAACTACATACACTCTTCTCAATCACACAGCAGCCTCCATAGCAAGGAGGTCAGCCCCTAAACACGACTCCAAGGTAGATATTGGAGTTGAGATATTGCTAATTGAGAGCCCACTATCATGGATATATGTATGGAGACCCTCTAGAGGACGTGACACAAGGAAACCATTATTAGAATAACACATAAAGGGTGTTAATGTACCTGAAATCATGCTATTTTATGTACTATGTGGTGAACATATTCAGGAATCTCATCAATGTGTAAGAGTAGTGTTAGAGAGGAAACACCCCTGTTTTATCTGAATAATGGAATCAATGTGCTTAGAAAGGTGATGAATTGATTGTATCCTAATCACTATAATCTTATGAGTAATAGCTGGCTGTCATACCCTGAATTAGCTCTTGCTTTATTTAGGACCACATAAGCAATATAATCTTATGGCTTATTAGACCATGTGAAAAGCTTTGCAAAAATCCACAAAGTTACATTTAATCCTGTTTTGGTATTTCCTTGAAGGACTATTGTCAAACATGGAGAGACACTAGAGCATAGTGGAATGCAACGTTTTAGCAGCAACAAGGGGTTAGCAACGCCAATGTTTGGAGCTAGGAGTTGTGATAGTGATTTATTTTTCAGAATATATATATATATATATATATATATATATATATATATATATATATATATATATATATATATATATATATATATATATATATATATATATATATATATATATATATATATACCATAAAATGTAGTATAAGATATATATGATAGAGATTATCATTGGAAGTGGTAATAGGGGATGTGATATGTCCATAGCTACCGTGATATGGGGTATATCAAAGATACACATAGGAAGAGTTATTGGTAACTCATGCTTGAATTCTTGTTTCATGCTAACCTTGGGAATCTAGCATTGTGTCATTATGTCACTTTCCTCTCTGCTCACTTATTGCCAATGAACTTCTTCACTTATTGCTAATGGACTTCTTGGACGATGTTCTAATGCTGACTCCCAAGGGTGTCCTTTGATGAGGTGTGCCTTCATTACTAACTTCAAGAAAAAAATGAAGAATGAGAAGTCTAGCTGTGTCCTTGTGGTACTTTCTAGGGAAGGCCATTTAGATGCCATCTCTTGTGCCATTTTGACTTGTTCCATGTATTCTTTCAAAGTAGCGTCATGTCTTGGTTGTTACTACCTTTCGTATAATGCTCTGCATGCCCTCTTGTTGTACCCTTACAAATTCTTCAATGAATCATGTAGATGACGTCCTCGGTGGATTGAATGGTGTTGGTATTGGCGTGTCTTCCACATACAAGGACAATGAGATTTGTGATAGAGGTCTTTGACTATGATCCATCTCTTCTCCAGGTGGACAGAGAGCTGGTCATTACATGTCGTGCTCCCAGTGGGTCAGATAATACATTAGCATTTGAAAGTTCTAACTTCTAATCTATAACTTCTAACATGATACATGTAACATCATGATTTATAACATCGTAACATCATCATTCACGATTCATAACATTTAAGTTTTCATCTGACATCATAAAATTTAACATTTATGATCTTAACATCTTCATCTGACATCATAATGATCATAACATTTAACATCATTTACTAAGTTCTAACTTTTAACTTTTAAGTTTCTTTCTTTTAACATTAGACATCATGATTTATAACATAACATCTAACAATGTAAGATGATACATCATACATGGCATGTCAAAATAAATACATAGAGAATCACCACGAAGTATCATGTGAGTCATGACATAAATCATAATTGGCAAATGATATATTTGAAGTTGCAAGTGTCATCACAATAATGAATACACATCATGAAATGTCAAATGTCACATGTCGATTATCAAACTTTGTCACTCTGGCATAGTGTGAGTCTTGAGATGACAAATCGTCATTCTCATCATCATCACTATCCCTATGATCATCATTATCTCTAGTTGTAATGGTCTACGGTCTGGTGCTATTGGATACATCACCACCACCGTTACGTCCTCTTCGTCTATGAGATGATATGATATTGTATTGAGGTAAGTTCAACTCATGGTACATCATAGTATATAAGTCCAAATCCTTTGGAGGAATATTTGGAATATCTCTTGATTTCTCTATATCTATTGCATCAATGTTGATCTCCCTCACATCTCTTGTATGGACGCTACTCTCCAAAAGACGCAAGTTGATGCGGCAATAAACTAGTCGCTCAAACTGCACTATAGATAATGTGTTTCTCTTCTTTACATGGAAGAGGGCCCATGTGCTCCAATTATTTTCACAAGGACTTAGTTGTAGTCCTGTGAACGGATACAAATAGCGAACTCTCTCATGTATCATATAATATTTTTTTAAAAATAATGAGTTCATAAATTATAATTCATTTTCAGCACATGCCACATCGCACAAATTCAAGCAAGGTACTTAGTAGACTAAGGACTTCTGACTTGCCAACTTGGGAGCATTGGCGCCGTACATCTTCCACCATGATACTGCCTGTAAGTGAACCGATCTCAAGCAAGCTGTATCCTTCCCAAAATGTCTGCCACCATTTTGGAATATCCAGAATTGTCTCTCCAATTGAAGTCGCAACCCTACATCAGATGGATAAAGCCTATATATTTGTGTGTTCCATGTGTTCGAAAGCTCCTCATCCATGACCACTTGCAAGGATCGGGCATTGAAACCAATCCCATCAATCCCTCCACACAACTTTAATGTGGTCAATCCTTTGGACCAAAAATTTGTAAAATGTTAAGATGATAGGAGCTTTTAATTTCAAAGTTTCAAAGTAATAAGTAGTAACTTAGTAAGTACGTGTCCAATGTTAAGTATGGGAAACAGGAAAGGGACTGCCCAACTTGATCCATGAACTCATAGACGAGTCCCAGTATAATCCCCTCCATATGAACTTGTGTACTCCTCTCCATATCAACTATGTGAATAATAGAATATAAAGGATGTATGGAACACACCAATGCTTTTAGATCCCTTCAAAAAGCATGTGACAAACATGTAATATGCAGAGAATCTATCTTGGCGGTAGCTGTAATGTGTCCATCCAAGGGAGTCTACTTTGTAGATACAATAGTTTGCATCAAAGCTCGCTACACCCAAAGTAGTGTCTCCATCGCGAGGCACATATAAGCGAATCTGGTCTTTGCAAGCTCTAGCATACTCAACTCATTGAATGATTTGAAAATAGCTAATAATTTTTGTCTTATGGTAGGTGGAAGAAAATTGAATGAATCCAAAGGATCTTTCCAAGATGCTCTATCAAAAGATCAGTGCTATGTGCGGCACATGGGATCAACATAATGGAGGGTAACTTTGCCCCTACGAATTGCCCATGGCTACACATTTACTCCCATTGTCAATAATGACTTGCACAACATTCTTCTAAAGGACATCCAAAATAACTTGGCAGATATGCTTTTATATAATCTAACATATGAGACATTGAAATTACACCAAATTATACTTTACTATTTAGAAGAAAAGGTCATAAATGAAATAACATATTGATAATTGCATATCGTTTATGCAATGCAACGCGTTGTGTACATTGCAATGCAACGTCCTTGCATTGTATACATTGCAGATGCTATGTAACGCATTGCATTGCAGCTATGTGATAGACCCCATTGAAAACCCATGTTTTGTTGAGCCCTTTCACATTTTCTGTTTGCCTAGAACCACAATTTCAAATGTATGCTAAGCTAGCAAACTAGGTCCTTACATTTGTGCAATGGTTTTTAGATTGCATGTACTCTATCTTGTGATGATCTAATATCTTGTAGTCACTGTAAGTATGTCTCGATTTTGGTATGTCCCTTGTTTTTTGAGCTTTACTTTTGATTTGCCTTACTTTCTAATATTCAATGTTTTTAAGGCACCTGATATTGTCTTAAGAATGGGGTGCTTGGAACCTTTTATTTTTGTATGCTGCTCCCACTTTGTATTGCTATTGAACCTTGGGGAAAGAGAGAAAGTTCCAATGAGAATCAAAGCAGTGGCATATCAAAGTGATCCCTTTATTATGAACATTATGATTAACCACACCCAAATGGAAGCCAAAGGAAGGGTTGATAGGAAGGACTAGTAAGGAGAAATCTGCACAAATGAGTTACTCACATTGTCGTCCATTCCATTTTAAGAGGGAAGCACTTTTCTTGAAACTCCTCACCACAAAATTTAGTGCGGCATAAGAAGAACATATAGGAGCATGAGAAAAGAAATTGTTCCATCTATCTAGCTTCCATTTCTCTTTGTTGTAAATTTTTGCATATTCAACCAACTTGCCAAAACATTGTTGTCCAAAGAGGAGAAGCATTTGCACATATTCTTATGATAAAAGCGGCCAGCTTTAGTGTGATCCTTTAGTGCTAGTACTCCAAGCCCACCCAGAGATTTAGGCTGACAACCATAACTCCATGAACTTTGAAGACAAAACAATAGATCTACTATGCCACTTTTTCCATGGGAAGCTCTTTACTAGTTTTAAAAATTCTAGATAAAGCCAGTCTTTCCAACATAATAAAAGTAGATAATACATAATATACGACTACATGAATGCTTGGGCATTTCTCATACTTGCATGAAGGGCCATATTGATGTAGCTACAAATCCAATTCAGTTCAAATTCTGTGCAAAACCATAGTCGATTTGATCTTTCATGGCTACATACACACCCAATGGATACCCAAGATGTTGAATACATGCCATGATGTATTTTCAGTCCAGAGCATGACAAGGAGGGAAAGTGTTGTGCTGATGCATCATCAAAAAGCGTTGATCATCAATTCAGATGCGAGAGGAAAAAGGTCAAGAGGGAACGGGAAATATTTTGCATGTTTTTGAATGAAAGCTTCAACGAAAATAAACGTTTTGCCAATAAATCCAATGGCCATCTTCCAAAGACTATGGACAGAAATGCCATGTACGTTTTGCATTTGTAAATTATGTTATATTATATAAAACATAGGCGTATATGCAATTGCATAAAACAACAGGCTGAGTGGACATCCTTGACGAACGTTATGTGCAATTGTAAATGAATGGTAAAGTTTGTCATTGATATAAATGTGTGAGGCACTATCTTCAGTCAAGATGGTATAACTTGTGAATTAAAAAAGATAAAAAGAAAACTAAATGCCATTTTTTTTCATAACTTATAATGCAAAGTCCCAACAAATACGATCAAATGCCTTTACAAAGTCGAGTTGCATAACGGCCACCTTCTGGCTGGAAATGAGTATATGAACAATAGCCACCTAAGCGAGAAAAATGTTATTGAAAATCAATCTAAAATGAGTGGATCGAATCTTCTTATGCATGATTCCCATCATGGTTATGGGATGCCTATCAATTATCACCCTTGGCATGCCTTTCTTCAGAAACAATGTAATGCATCCCAATTTTAGAAGAGAATGGCATTTTATGATTTGTCCAGATTTCATTGCATACATCCACCACAAGTGGCTGAAATGAAGGTCAAAATGCGATGAAAAGCTCTTTAGAGAGACCATCTAATCTAGGAGCCTTTCCATTCTTCAATGATTGCAAAACTCTTAAGACTTTCTGTCCTGAAATATCCTTGTCTAGAGCTTCAATGATATTGGATTCTACTAACTTTGGAGGGAATTCCAAACATGGTCATTGGTTTCAAAGTCTCATGCCATATCTCCTCCCTAGAAGGAGGGAAAGCAAATACTTCAGCAAATTGTTATGTGCATGCATCAGACAAAGAATATCCATTAGCGAGCATGCGCCCTTTGTATTCTAGAGTAGATAGTGAGTTTTGTTGGAAAATAATAAGGGCAATAATAAGCACATTGCGAATTGAGCTTCCTATGAGTTTACGGTGGCTCTTGAAGCTTATTTTGAATATTCAAAAAAATTTTCAAGCCCTTTTTTTCTTATTTTCTAGCTATGGAGGAAGCAGGATCTATTGGATTTATACTCTTATGGAAGCAAATTTTTGGAAGTTCAACCATTAAAAATTTCATCGAATTTTGACTAGGAAATTGTGAGATTTTTGAGTTCCTGTAATCCCAGCTGGAAAAAAATCCAGTTCATCATAAAAACAGTGGACATGATATTAAACATAGAAAATGTCACTTGAAGTTGTGGATTTCTTTCAAACTTACCAGAAAAGAGTGGATCACATTAAAAGTGAGTTTTTTGGACAGTTTAGGAGTCTGTTAGACTACACACCTTAGATGCAAGTTTTTTGCAGCATTCTTGAGTGTTTTGACGTTGGTAATTTCCTTCTCCACCTGCTCAATCTCCTGGTTCAGCTTGGACAAGTTTCCATAGCTGTAATTTCTGATTTTTCTGCAATTCTAGCCTTCTGGAGCTTCTCAATATCAATATACTCTCTGATTATCACTCTCAGAGATTCTGCGTTGATGTGTTTCATCATGAAGAAAAGGCTTTTTATTGTGCAAGTTCAGATTTGTTCAGCTTCTATTGCTGAATATACTTGCTTGAAGCTCTTGGAGGAAAGTTTTATGATTCAGATTTTACACTAGGACGCCCTTTATCTTTGTATATTGCAACTACATGAACATCTCTATGTTTTCGTTATGTTTATGAGCCTTTGGAATACTCCCCCATTATTGCAGGAGATGAGAGAAATTAACAGGGAATGTTGTTTTCCTCTTTCCATAAGTCTACCACGTTCCTTGCAATGTCCGAAACAGCCGTTCAACTTTCAAGATATACATGCATATGAATCTCCCTCTCTCTCTCTCTCTCTCTCTCTCTCTACTGCGAGACATATGACGAAGAGGATCCATAGGCACTACATACCTTTCATGAGGAGACTATCATGAGACTCTGCAGACAGAGCTCCTATCACAACATATGGAGGACATCTACTTAGGCTTGACTCTGAGCTCCGTTTCGTCATTTATAACGGGATGGCTTCGTGGCCTACTTTAGGAGGCCGGACTTGCATACCACATGGATCTCTTGGGGGAGGAGGGAGCTCAATTGACTATATCTTTGGATCTAGGGAGGCCACCCACCTCATTACATCACTTACCATCCCGCCCATACCCATCGGAGCCGATCACACATACCTCTCCCTTTTCATCGCTAGAGATAGAACCCCACATAGACCTCACACATATAAGCAACACACCACCATTCACTTCACACGTGAGCTAGCTCCTCTATACTCATATGAGGTCGAGCATGGCCTATGCCTACTTCACCCATCCACCCCCTCCCAATTCTCACCTCAAATATCTCATCCATCTTACACATCTCGGCTATCAACTCTTTCCCACACACCACTCACACAGGACGTACCCCTCCTCTTGGGACTAGACCTCATAACAGTTGGTATGATGATGAGTGCAAAGCGCATAATACCTAGATGGGTGACGAGCCTTGGGAGAGATTACAAAGAGAGAGGCCAGTAGATAGACGCAGACATTCAGATGTACGTGGAACCCAACATCGACATAATGGTTGGGAAGTCTGCTTGAGCAATTACCTGTGCAATCGGTTGGTGCAGACATATACTATCTTTGGGCACTATTTGTTCCTGATCTAGTGCACAGCCCAACCTTGGTTGGGTAATGTCATGGAAATGTTGTCTCAGCAAAGAAACTTCAGGATCTGTAGTAGAGGTGAATGTTGTGGCAGTGAAGATTGCACTTTACATGAAGATAGTGTCCCATTATTGACATCCTTACTTGAATATCTTTCAGTTCATCACCTAATCAGATGATTCAGTGTTTGGTTTAGGTTTCCTTCTATCGTATTCACACCTGTGCCTATGAGGACCTAACTAAACAATGCACTTTGTAGTTGTACACGTATATTGTGTGGAAAATTTTCTGCTATATCTAAAGTATCCACTTGATGTTCAGGAAGCAAGTGGTTATTTCAGATTTGTTACATGAATCTACCGAAAAAATGCACACTTATTAACAATTGCTAGTATAATTGTGCAAATTGTAATTATGTGTTGCTTGATTGAACAATAGCAAAGAGTCCATATTTCTTATACAAAAGCTAAGCAAGACTTCTGTTCTTCTATGGGTGTTCAGATTCTAGAGCAAGACATATGTGAGAGTAAGCTAATTTCTAACATTTATGATGTCAGTAGTAAGGAAATCTAATAAGAGTGCATCCAATCAATATATCTGACACCTGAATTTTCAATCAGAATGAGGCTATCCTGGTGAGAGGGTCCATGGTGAGATCCTGCACAGGGGTAGCAGAATCCTGCCGAAAGCAGGGCAGTGCATGCCATTTTTTCTCTCATCTAATGTTCTTGCCTTGTATAATCGCTTGGATTGCTTGGACGTTAGTTGGCTAAGTTGGTGTTTCCCCACGTTCAGATGTGCTTATATATAAAAAGCATATGTTCAACCATATTTAAACATACGTACGTTGTTTACTTTTTATAATTGCACAGATGGTAAATTTAAGAAAAATATTGCTGGGCTATTTAACATCTACTGGTATTGTATTTGAATCTTCTTTTACTCTGGATCCTTTTGGAATGATTGCAGGAACTATTTATCGACAGTTCTTGTCCAAGAACTATTTATGACTTGGGATCATGATGATGTTGTTCAACGGCTGAAGGTAAACTAAAAAGAACTCATCAATGATTGCCCACACATATAATTTTCTTTGCTGCCTAGGAAGGCTGTTATATTCTGTAGTATTGCATGCAGAAAATCACCAGCTTCAGATTTGTAAGAAAAATTTGAAAATTACTGATCTATATTTATTATTCTTTTTTTTTTCCCTCTTTTCTTGTGCTGGATGTTGATGAATCTGGATAAGCAAAGGCGTCACGAATATTAGTGGTCCTGATGTGCAAACACGAATTTGATGCTCGATATCAGAAAGTGGAGGACAAATTGTACATTGCACAACTTTATTTTCCCCTCATAGGATTGGTAATCACTGGCCTAATTTATTCCCTTCTGAGTATACTGTGCTCATGTCTCGTTAATTGGGTGGGTCAGTAGTTGTGCCAGTATTCTCAGATATCTGAGCATGCATATATGGATGTGCACATTGCATTCTCCCTCTCTCTCTCTCTCTCTCACACACACACACACACACACACACACACACACACACACACACACACACACACACACACACACACACACACACACACACACAGAGACCCCTGTGTTAAGATATGAAGTTATTGCGGAAGAAAAAAATGGCAGATGTTTAGTTTATACAGTGGTGTTCATATGCACTTTTAATCACAGCTTCTATAGTTACACTTGTATCAGGAGAGAAGTGGAGGGCATGCTTGTATATAGTTAGTAAGGTACGATCCGTACGTTATGTATTAGTACGGTACTACATACGTACCCTAAGATTTGGGGCTTCCCGTATGGTATTCGTACGTTCATAAGGTACGTTTTTTTTTTTGCTAAAAATTATATATCTCATTTTTAACATGATAAAGATCATGTTTATGAAAATAATGCATCAAAATAAAGGTTAAAAACTTTATTTATCTATATTTAATTAGGTGGGATATCGCCGTCGTATCGGGGAATTGGATGTATCTACTATCATCATTCATGTATGATGTAAGTTGTACTTTGTAACATCATTAAAAACAAAAACCATGCTATCAAATTTCATTCATTACAATGATCATTCATCATTAGAAAAACCATTCATTCAAATTTCATACATCATACATGACTCATCAATGATCAATCATCATAGTACATAAAATCAAACTTCAAGTCACATCAAACATGATCATCGTGATTCTTGAATCATCACCAAGAATACATAGATAAATGATAAATCATAAATAACAAAATGACAAGTCACAAGTCCACAGTGGTAAATACTAAAAGCCAATGAAAAACATCATCAATCATGTAGTATGTATACATCTGTCATCAATCATCATAATGTCAATAAAGTGACAAGTCCAAAACTCTAATCAAAATTTCACATGGATCATGAATCATGATGAATAATGATCATTCATCATCCGCATCCTCCATCTCATCAATATCACTATCATCATAATCATCATCAAGAGAATCATATGTTGTCATCTCATAAGTAGATGTCGGTGGAGTGGGTGGATCACTGACAAGATTTCCCTCATCCTCAAAACGAGGGGATAGCGGCATCAATGGTAATGTCCTCCTCCCCTTCCTCCTCGTATATGTACTAGCTGGTGCTCGACCAGTGCTAGCTCCATCCCCATGTGAAGTGGTCGATGCACGCCGAATAATCAACCCCTTCCCAGGACCACGGACTCCTCTGACCCTTCCTTTGCTGCCACAGCTTCTTGTTTGCCTCACGTCTATAGAGCAAAGCTCTCTCTATATAGCGCGGCAAAAAGAAGCTCCTCATCATCTTGAGGCATATCATATGATGGAAGAGGAGTGTCTCTCACGAAAGGCCAAAATCTGTCCACATTCACCTAAATAAAAAAGAGAAATTAGAATCAAACCATGAATTTCTTGTTTATGCAAATCTGAAATTTATGTAAATTTATGCAAATCTGAAATTTATGTAAATTTATGCAAATCTGAAATTTATGCAAATTTACTTACTTGTTTTAGAGTCTCCATGTTAGGGATATTTTGCAACATCCTTAGATTGGTGCGACAATATATTAATTTCTCCATTTGTTGAAGACTAAGTCTATTCCTCACCTTTGTATGGATGAGAGCAAAAGCACTCCAATTCCTCTCACATGCACTGGATGAGCAATTTTGAGATAACACCTTGAGAGTGATGAATGAAAAACCAAAATTTTGCCACCACAAAAAGTGGCTTTACCATTGACTCTTTATCTCAACATGTATGGGAAAGAAAAGCGGGATTTCCCCTCTCATCCATATAGCAATTTATTTGCTCCAACATCTCATTATGTAGATGTATGGGAACTACACGTGACATATATTGAAGCCGATCCGATAATAGTTCCACATCATCATATAATTGCGGGCTTTTGAATGTTGGATGCAATAAATCCGCAAACCCATGGATAGGTCGATGCATCCATGTCCATCTTCTCATTGTTACCTAATCATAAAGAAAGAAAGAGAGTTAAATTTTAAAAAGAAGAATGAAATAAAAATTAGAATAAACATATTACATACATACTTAGAGATTTTCCATAATTACAGTTCTTGCAATCTCTATGTCGGCTATCTTTTGTTTCTCCTTGATCCATATGAGAGACGACCTTACATGCCCATGAGCTTTCCCTAATCCGCTTTGCCTCGTATGTGATTGTGAATCCCTTTGTGTTGGTGATTGTGATGATGAACCAATATTTGAGTCTTGAAAATGTGACTCCCCTTCATGTGCAGAGGTAGAGGCCGATGCACGAGAAGAGTGGGTTACATATCCTCTTACCGATCTAGGTAATGTGCTAGGAGAGCTGCAAGCTTGGAGTTGGAGGGCAAGTAGCGGCATGCAAGGAGATCCCCGACCATATTGCATCCGAAATTAGGCAAAATGTTGAAGTAGCCTTGTAGCCCCACTTGTGTATCGCTTGCCACAATATTTGCAAGTCCAATGATGGGAGTTTGACTTCTTCGTATCTTTCTCCACACCAACACAATGGAGATCAAATGCCTCATGCTTGTCTCTCACCATTTTGCTTAGAAAGGGCTGAACTACAAGAGGAGACAGCACTTCAATGTTCAAACTTCAAGAGCACTTCAAGAGCAATTCAAAGAGCACTTGCAGACAGTCGATAGCAGCAATAGTCCAAATGAGCCGTTCGCGGTGTTAAAAACTCAAAAGCCTGGATAGCATTTTTTTTTCGTACGAATTCGTACGGATACATACGGGTATGTACGGGTTTTCAGATACGTACGAAGTACTTCGTACACGTACGAATACCATTTATGCTTGTATCCATGTGCTTATGCATATATATATATATATATATATATATATGTGTGTGTGTGTGTGTGTGTGTGTGGGGGTGTGTGTGTGTGTGTGTGTGTGTGTGTGTATATATATATATATATATATATATATATATATATATATATATATATATATATATATATATATATATATATATATATATATATATATATATATATATATATATATATATGTTTGTATGTATACACACACATATATATATATATATATATATATATATATATATATATATATATATATATATATATATATATATATATATATATATATATATATGCGTGTGTGTGTGTATACATACACACACATATATATATATATATATATATATATATATATATATATATATATATATATATATATATATATATATATATATATATATATATATATATACAAGGTTGTTACTGACGTTTTTCTGACTTCTGACTTCTGACTTCTGATGTTTAGCCGTCTGACGGGTACGGTAAAATGTTTTTGACGTTTCCCGACGCGGTCTCTTTTTTCAAAATAAAAACTCAAATATATAGTATTGAATGTACTATAGAGTATAGACATAATAAATATAAATGATAATATCATTTATGTATGATATTTCACATATATGACATCATGGCTGAGGGCTGGGCATATCATGGTGGCTAAGGGATGGACAGTTCAATTGAAATCTCTCTTGCTGAATGACTAACAAATCCCAGCAATTATTTAGGCATGTAGATGGACCTTGTTTCAACAATTAGTATGACTGAACTTGTGTGCTGGCAGCCCTGTTGTGGCTGTTTGTCCTATGCTTCACAATTCCATGCCCTTGATTTAAGTACAGATGCTGCCATTTCATTTACACATGTCCTAGGCCAGCCTCTACCAGTACATGTGTTCCAGCAGATGCCCAGCATATGTCAAGTAACAATAGCAAATAGATCTATGAGCTATCTATTTGCATGAATTTTATTAATCATCGAATGGTCTTGCTAGCTAGTCAGAAATAGAGCTCTCACATGTACTGTCCATCCCTCAATCACTATGAAACATCAAAATTTTCAGTCTCTATACAGTACAAAGTAGAAAACTTCTGAATTCTTCTTGATATTTTAACTTGGGATTTCCTCAAATCTGCTTGGGAAGTCTTCAAACCTGCTGACAGAGGGTGTATGACAGAGTAAGGCTGCTATGTGAAGGCCTCAGGGCCTCAAGACACAAGTACTAGCATATGAGCTCAAAGCTGTGTAGAGAGACAAGCATATGTGAAGAAAAACTTGTCTAAAATCTGAACTGTGGGTTTTCTACTGGGCAAAAAAAAAAGCAAGGTCAGGAACATGTTCCTGACGTCAGAGACAGGTACAAGTCAGAAACGTCAGCCGCGTTAGGAACCAACCTTATATATATATATATATATATATATATATATATATATATATATATATATATATATATATATATATATATATATATATATATATATATATATATATATATATATATATATATATATATATATATATATATATACATATACATATATATTGTGGGTATTATCACTTTATTCCATAAGGAGCAAAAATGTACAAGAGTATGTGTAGGGAGACATTTCTCCCGATTCCGAGCCTACTGCACTATAATCTACAGCACCACAATAGTCTACAACACTATAGCATCCATGTCATATGGCATTCACTAGTGAAAGGAGGAATGATTTGTCCTCTGAGATCATAGCATGTATGCGAAGCCGCAATTGAGTTTTAGAGTAATGCCTTGTTACAGAATACTTTAGAATTTCGAAGCACCCAAGTATTGGAGAGTAAGAGAACGATACATCTCATTCTTACCCAATCTGACATTATAAGTGGAAACACAAAGTAGAAAAGTGTAGTCAAACTTAGTGGGCTTCACATCCCAAATAGGAAATAGAAAGAGAGCATTCCACCATCTTTGAATGCAGTGGCATAACCAGAAGGTACGACGCATATTCTCAGCATAAGAAGAACAGTGTGGACATCGTGCACCTTGGAGTCCATGCTTAGAGAGAAGTGCCCCTAAGGTGAAGTGTCCAACAAAAATCCTCCACGTGAAAACTTTCATTTTGAAAGTGAGCAAAGAATCCCATATCATACGAAATCTTACTTGCCACCAAGAAGCACTTTTTTTAAGCTTCCATCTCTGATTGCACTCGTGAGCAATACTGACAGGAGCAATAAGCGAATAATAATAAATACTTGCTTTACCAGTCCGCCATCTTGTATGTTTAGCAAACAACCAATCCCGCCACGGGTCAGATGCATCAATGGAAAGAGGCATTTGATATTGTTGTAAGAAGAGTACCATTTCCAGTCATTTTGATCTATACATTGAACCCACTGCATAAGTTTTCCTAATAACTGGGAAAGACAGGAGCTCCCATTTAGAATCATAATATTTCGCAATAGAATCCATTCCTTTATTATTCAAGTATCTTGCCGCAGCTCCTAAAGAATATGCAATTGGCGAATTTGATAAGAATCATCAGTAAGGTGACAATGCAGCAAGGGAATTCCCTATATAACGTTGTCTACCATTCCATTTCAAGGTAGAGACTGTGGATTTGAAATGTCGAAGCAAAAAATCAAGCTTCTGAGAAGAAGTTTTTAATGGAGCATGAGAAAAAAAACTTATTCCACACCGGTGGCCAACCCCTGTTCTTGTGGGATAAGGGGGGTCCCATGGGTACTATGCACTTCCTTGTACAGTTGCAATTTCAAAGTTAAAGTCCGGGGGAGTAGGCCTCGACCGAACCTTCATAAAAAATTTAAAAAAAAAAAAAAAAAAAAAAAAAACTTATTCCACACATCGAGCTTCCACATTCCTTTAAAATTCACCTCCGCATTTTCTATACATTTCCAAAAAATGTGAGCCCATAGAGGTCTATGAGAAGAATTGATACGCATAATAAATGCTTCCCTTTTGACCATTAAGTGAGAATGCAAATGCAAGATTCCAAGCCCCCCAGCAGCTTTCGGTTGACATACGTACTCCCAAGCTGAAAGAACCAACGCTCGATTATGTTTTCTCTTCCAGAGAAAATTCTTTAACACGCTCCCAAATATACGTATATGACTCTTCTTCCAATCCAACAATAATAGATAATACATAATATATGCTTGTAAAAAAGCTTGCACAATTCTTATGCTCGCATGTAATGGCCATTGCAAGGCATACCACTTATCCATTTTACATTTGATTTTACATAGCACCCACTCAATTTTGTCCTTAGCAGGGACGTTCACACCCAAGGGATACCCCAAGGGTCTGAATATAGTGGCTTTCTCAATTTTAGGGCCTTCCTATTCCAGAGATTGGAAGTGCGACGCAAGAATATTCACAGTCGATGATTTTTTCTTATTAATCCTTAATGGAGATGCTTCAGTGAAAGTTGCCAAAGAGTCCATAATCCTTTGGACGTCTTCCTTGTCAGCCTTTGCAAAGATAAAAGTATCATCTGCAAACCCAACTGCAATTTGCTGAATTTCATAGAAAGAGATACCATGAATACATTGCGAATTCATTTTCGCCTCTAATCGGTAAAACATTGGTGAAGAGGCTAAAGCGTAAAAGAGTGGGCTTAAAGGACAGCCTTGGCGTACAGAACGCTCAATAGGAAAGGGCGTAGAAAGCCTTCCATTTATCTCTATGTCAGTAGCACTACCTTGAGCCAAAATGTAAATCAATCTACTGAATTTGGTTCCAAAACCAAGCTTTTTAAGCACTATGGCTATGAAATCCCATCGAATTAAATCAAACGCCTTTTCAAAATCAATTTGTATCCCAATGGCTTCCTGGCTAGAAGATACACTATGTTAAAGCAACATTTCGGTAAGAAAGATATTGTCATAAATCGACCTTTGATGAATAAACCCAATTTGCGATGGATGAACCATCTTATGGACAATATATTTGAGCTTTAACGTGAAGATTTTCACGAATACTTTATAAATAATGCTCATCATCGTAATAGGTCTCCAATCTCCAATCCGTTTAGGCACCTCTAGTTTAAGAATAAGTTTAATCTTTCCTAACTTAAATGAATAAGGCATCATCTGGTCCCTCCAAATTTCATTACATACATCCAAAATGAGATTTTTAAGAAGAGGCCAAAAGGCCATCACAAACTCTTTTGTTAAGCCATCCATACGAGGTGCTTTTCCATTTTTAAGAGATAGAAGAGCCATGTGGACCTCCTCTTCTGAGATACTTTTTTCACATGCATCAACCATATGAGAATCAAGAAGCAGTGGAGTGTATTTCAAAGATTCCTGAAGAGATGTAAACCATGCATCATCTGATTTATATGAAGCTGCAAATAAACTATGAAAATGCTCTGTACACATTGCAGCTATGGAATTCCCGTCATGAATGATTATGCCATCTACTTCAAGTTGAGCGATCGCATCCTTAAGGTTTTTAGTCATGAGGAAATCAAAGAAACACTTAGAGTTTGCATGCAAATCATTGATCTCCACACATCTAGCTCTAACTTTGGAGGCCTGTATAGCTTGATTTTCAATTAGTTGCATACATCTATAAGCCTTACAAAGACGAGCATACTCCCTTTCAGAAAGTAAGTGCCTAGAGTCCACCATCTCAAACATGTGAAGAATAATGCGCTCAGCTTCACCCTTAGCAAGTTTAATAGTATGAGGGAAGAATTTTCCAGAGTCTCTAATCACATCTTGCATTTTTGTCACAAAAAGTTCCCATTTTATACAAGCCGAAGCTCTCAAAGAGAGAACTTGGTGAATCAGATTTTAAACCTTGGATTTGAACATGAAGTTTGTAGCCAGGAGTGATTCACTCTCAATGGAATTCTCAGTAAGTTAGGTGGAATACAAGAACCCCAATCTATTTGTTTGAGAGATATTACCAAAGGGATGTGATATGAGAGAAGCACTGTAGCATCAACCCACATTTCAGATGTTGCATTCAAGGTGGAAATATGCGAGTAGTAACATCTATCTAGCCTGCTCATAGCTTTCTTGTGTGATCTAGAATGGTATGTGAAGCGAAGCGTATGCCCACCAATGTAACTTCATAAATCCTTACAGTTCAACATATCTAGAATTCCATTCCATATACTATTTTCCTCAGGAGAGAGCAAAGAAGCAGCAGTTGTACAATCAACATCTGAGTCCATCATATTGAAGTCTCCACACAATAAAATGCGAGCCCCCCCCCCCCCCCCCCCCCCCCCAAAACTTGAAGCCGCATACAGTGCTCAATAGATAATGCCAAATCTTTCCACGTCCTAACTCTTTCAGCAGGTGAATTTGGAGCATATACATTAATGCAAATATATGAGGTATCATGTAACACAATATGTAACACAATATATCTACCTTGAGGATCAAAGAGTACCACAAAAGGAATGTTCTTTTTGACAATGAAAAGACAACTTGAATATTGATTTTTAATGCCATTATAATGTAACCGGAAATCATGAGTACATAGTAGCATTCCCGCATGATCATGCTTTTTATGTTCTTGTATTGCCACTAGATCAAGATCGTGTCTAACAATCCACCTCCATAGCCTTGTCCATTTTCCATATTGACCCAAGCCTTGAATATTCCATGTTGCGATTTTCATGATAACAGCGGAGTAGTAGGAGAAGAAGTAGCTTGGGCCAATGTCGGAGCCAAGTCCTGCAACACAAAATCCATGTTTTCACAATACCATGCCATGAAATCCTCAGTATGAGGCGCAAAATTGGCCACATCGGTAAGGGAAGTTGAAAATCCAGATTGGAATTTACCCCTCTTGCCCCGGATTAGAGCTTTCTTATAGCTAACATGGATAAAGCCATCATTATCCACATCTCTTTTGCGAGCTTCACCCTCTTTCCTTCCTAAAGCCTCTTTGCTCGTTCCTTCACCATCTCTTCGTTTATACAAATTTAATTTTACTGGAGTGATAGGAGTAGGAGGATGCATCTGTTTCTCTACCACAACTTCTTTCTCCTTATTATTAGAGCTTTGAGGTCCACGCGATCTAGGATCCAGTATGGTTTTAGTAGACATAGAAGCATGCGGAATAACCCTTTGCTTACCAAATATTTGCTCTTCCGGAACAAGAATTTTACTCCGAGGACATGTGGGGATCAAGTTAACCCCATCAGTTTTCAAAGAGGGGCAGTTTTTGGAATAATGGCCCAAATTGCCACAGTGAAAACAAGAGCCAGCCATATTACCCCATTTCAAGTGTATAACTATATTCCCCACATTAGGCACATTTATACCAAGTGTTCTAGGAAAAGGCTTCGATGTATTCCACATAGCACACGCTCTATTCTTGTTAGGTGCAGATATGAATGGAGTATACAACACCTTGCCTAATGCTTTAGCTACATGTCCAATGTTCGTCCATAGAAACGATGGCATATCCACAAGCTCTACTGAGACAGGGCATTTATAAAGAAGCTCTTCCTTCATTGCCTTGACCGGCTTCCAAGGGAACATATGTGCCACTAAACCACATAAAAAGATAGTTTGTTGTTCTAGGAATTGCGACTTAACCATGTTGTCATTAAAGATGATCTCAAAGAGACCATGCCCAGAGTAAAATACTTTAT
>CM035414.1:23188721-23208721 GCA_020310875.1 Ceratopteris richardii | reverse complement strand
CACACACATGCATGCATATACACATTTTGTGTATGTATATAATCAGATTATTAATATCTCATTATTTGTAGATTCTGATCAATCAGATTGAACTCCACCACCATCTCCTCATCGTGCAACGACTTTATACTATAAGTATATCAAACATTTAATTTTAAATATATTTGATGGATACATAACTTATATTTTTTTTTGTTTCTTATTATGTGCAGATTCTGATCAATCAGAGGGTACTCCACCACCTCCTACCCATGCAACGACTTCACATGTGTCCTCCGATAGGAATTATGATGAATTTTACTATGAAGAGCATATTATATGTTGGTGTAACTCTTGTTATGGCACGTATCGAAGACCACGATTGGAATGTATTGAACATGAGGCAGAGTATGGTACTTTTGAGCATGCACCATCACCTAGTCAACGTGATAATGCTTGGGTATATATTTTCTATATATATTAATGTCATTATTTTATTTAAAAACCATATATAAAATCAAATTATTGTTGATATACAGGAATACTTGCTCGATGATGATGATGATAATTTTTCTCATAATGTTAATATACCTCGTACACATCATGGACTTTCTGTTCATCAATTACAAGCAGGGGTTTCTAGAAATCCTCTACCTCCTAGTTTAGAGAATGAAACGGCTAGAGATTATCCATTACCAGCTCGTGATCATTCTTTAGTACAAATTTATGATAGAAGAAGATATGGAGGATGGAATAGAGGACCACTTCCTTTAGATGGAGAGGTTTTCAACTTTTGGGGTAATCGCTATATGATTGCTCCATCCACTATTACTAATGCTGGTCGTGGTCTCTATTGTAGAGGATTTGTATGTGCCTCCGAACTCTGAAGTCACTCTTATGTCATTTTGTGGTCCTATATATGGATGGGGAGATTGGCATCAACTTTCACGTTATGTTCAAAGCATGAGTACTTATGGAATATGCTTGAACGCAGCATCCCTTAATAGTAGAAGGATTTTACATGCAGAAAATGAAAGATTATATATTGATGGAAGACCTTACACACATGGAAATATAGCAGGTTTAATAAATAGTAATCGAGGGTTACATAATAGGTCAAGGACTAATTGCACATTTGAGGAGCGTGAAAATAGTCATGAATCACCATACATGAGTAGAGATGTATCAAGATACATAGCTATCAATGCTATTACTACATTACATGTTGGTGATGAACTATTAGTGAATTATGGATGGCGTAGACCTCCAAGAGCACCTTTTAGCTAGAGAGAATAAAAATTTTCTATCCATATTTAATAAGTTATATACTTAATTTTATATTTAAAGTTTACTTTTTATTCATTTATGGAATACTAATGAATTTTATTTATATGTGTAGATTCCAACGTATGATGTTGATGATATTCCTCCACAACATTCACAATTACCAGTAAGACCTCATTTATCACAAGCTTCCATGAGGAGGCTACGCAAAACTAATCCTGTGCAATATGCAAAGTTGAAAGATCTATATTCAAAAGACGATAAAGTACAAGATTTGTGTGACAATGATGAAGATGATGGCATGGCAGATTTTATTGAGGATTGGTATCAAAATGACAGTGAGAGCATTGAAATTTCTAAAAATGAGAAATATCTTCGAGAGGAATATCTAAAGCATGTATATGAAGGAAGTCGTTTGACACGATTAAGTGCGAGCTTACTTATTCTCAACCTTCAAAATCGTTTTGGATGGAGTAATGTATCTGTTTCGACACTATTAAGGTATAATTTTCAATTTTCTATCTATTTATATATATATGCATAAATAAATAAATAAATAAATAAATAAATAAATATATATATATATATATATATATATATATATATATATATATATATATATATATATATATATATATATATATATATATATATATATACATATATATATATATACATGCAGGTTTTTATTCTTACTTTAGATAAGGTAAGAACAAGAACTTGAATTGAATGGACACTTTTTATCCGTGCATCTTTTAAAACTATTAATGCATCTTTAAAAATATTCACAAAAATTTTGATTGTTTGGATGGCAGGATACGATTGTTTGTTTTGGAGGATATGAAGTATGTACCTTCATTGAATGATTTGTCGATTCACACATATGTTCAGTTTGAAAGTGTGAGAAGCGGATTTATAATTGCTATTCAAAGAATTTGGCACTGTTTATAGGCCATACAATGGTGACCTGGATGAATCGCATGCACAGAGGTTACTCAAGATAGAGCAATCTGATTATAATGGACTAGTGCCAGCAGGATTCCTAGGGTATGCAGTAAACCTCTTGCATGTCAATGATGAGCATCTGAACTTTAGGATACAAAGTGGAGATCATGGTGGCTTGAGAGGATCACTATTATACAGCTTGTTCAAAAAACTTCAGTGTCATAAACCTGAAGTTCTTTGAACAAGCTGTATAAAAGTGATCCTCTCAAGCAACCATGATTTCCACTTTATATCCTAAAGTTCAGATGCTCATCATTGACATGTAAGAGGCTTACTACATACCCCAGGTGTTTGTTATTGACTTTGGAGTTATCCTCTCCAATCATGAAGTACAAAAGAATCAACAAATCATCTTTATTTTGTCAATCCTGGGAATATCCATAAGACCACAGCCCCTTCTAGATGATAGATTCATAGAAATAAGAGATTGATGGCTGGAATTCTAAGAAAATGAAAATGAAGAGGAAATTTCTAGGGTTTACCTTATCTAGAGCAAATCTTCACCATTTTCTACAATCTTTGTGTCTATTTCATGCTATTTTCTCAGCAGAACATGAATATGAAGTCAAACTAGAAAAATATTACCTGTATCACAGAGACGAGACAATCGCGATTCTGTTCCAACAGACGATTTTCACATTTCTGCAACATTCTTCAATCCTTCTTCACTCAAGACATCAATAATCATCTCTCTTCATACATCTTACTCAGTATTACACAAATGAAACTCACAAATCTCCATGATAAAGCAAGAAACAAGCTCTCACATCAAAGGAAACACACACAATAGGAGAAAACACGATTTCAGCAGAAACTCTCTCTTCTCTATTGATAGCATGTACAAATGACTAACCACCCAACCAAAATAGAGAAAATTGACTTATATACATTTTCAAGTGTCCTCTTTCACACTTGAATTTTGGTCCTTTCCTCTATTATTCTAAAAATATGCTATCTAAGAGTTTCCAAAAATTCTAGAAAAAATACATAAGATTCTATCCTACATAAGGAAGACTCTTCCTTATTTTTACAACAATTGCATAAATATTTACAAATTTCTATCATTTTACAATAATTTTCCTTCAAAAAGGGTTTCCAAAAATGCATCTTCCAACATCCTTCCCCTCCTAAGCCTTTCGGCTCTTGACGAAAGATTTTCCTGCTCCTCTGCACTGATCACTTTTCTTCATTTCTTCTTTCTTTGATATACTTGTGACAGCAAATCATGACTTTTTCTTTCTGTTACATTTAGATTGTTGACCATCTCGAATAAAGCCTTTCTCCACTGTATTGCAGCTTCAGGTTTATCTATGACATCCTTTTTCAAGTACTCTGTGTAGGCAGCTTCATATGCTGTAAGTCTGGACTTGGTAACGACTGATAGGTTTCCAAAAATCTCTGACTCCCTCTCAAAAAACCCATAATCAAAGGCATCCTCAAAAATCTGTAAGTAATAACTACCCAAAAATATAATTCTGCTATAGTAGGCCATCAGACAGATCCTATCAGGTGTCTCACTTAGATCAAATAATAAGGCATCCGTAGGAGAATTGAAACCAATGTAATTCAAAACTCTAACATCTGTATCTGTATACGTTTCTATACAAGCTAGAAGTACCCTCATTATTTTGATAAGTAATATGCAAGCAGGGTCATTAACATCTTTATACATAGCTATGACTGACTCGGTAGTGTTCACCATATAACTCTTTGTAGGCCAAGTTCCTGCCTTTGGACCTGCTATCTTAGGGAAGTTTAACCATTTAGCTGGGATCTGACCTTCTTTTCTTCTCTCCCAAAAAACAGTCCATTCTCTTCTTCTGGCAACTGGGCAATAAGCTGGATTGATCTTTAAATGCAGAGGTGCCTCTTTCCAGATTTTCCTACATTCCTTATTGGCATCCAGCCACTTATTTCTCCATTTGGGATTGGCTCTTTCGAATAACTCCTTCGTGACATTAATATCTTCTTCATATTCAAGGTATTTGTTTGGAGATAACCCTACTCTGGCCAATTGATAATTCTTTATACTCTCCAAAATCATACAGAAAGGTATTCCTAATCCATCTGCAGCCCAATGATGCTGATCTGGATTAATGCCTTTATTCAGAGCAAAGGTAACTATTTGATCTTCATACTCATCATGCATTTTTCTGATAAATTCCATTCTTGACTCTCTATTGGTCAATAATTTCTGGACAAAATCTTCAGAATACTTTTCCTCTGGTTCTTTGGATGCTGGTTCATTGTTCTCTTGTTCTCTATCAAAATTCCCTGTTTCATATTCTCTTGTATTTGTATCTTCTGCCTGTACTTGATTTTGAATTTCTTCTTGAACTTCTGGTTTCTCCAACTGTTTCTGTAATTCTTCTATAGTCATCATTAAACTCTTGTTCTGAGCTGCCCATAACTCCTTTTCCTTCCTCCACTCCTCTCTTTCCTTCTCCATTTTTGTCTGCCATTCACTTCTTTCCTTTTCTACCTCAATATGTAATTGATGAAATCCTCTCATTGATGTGGCAGCATGAGTGTTTGCCTGTTTCTCCATTTCTTTGGCCTCTTTTAATTCTATTTGAAGTCTTTGAATTTCTTTATGCAGCTCTTCCTTTTCTTCCTCTGTCAACTGAGCAGGTTTACCTTCATCTTTTAGTGGACCTTCTTCTAGCATCAACTTATTAATCTCTTCATGTGCTCTGGTCAGAATTTGATATGATGTTTGCAAAGTTCTGTATCTTCCTCCTATGGTTTTTAATTCCATTTCCATTTTGGCATTCTGCTCTGATAACTTTACACTCTTATCTTCCAAATATTGAATTCTATTCTGCTTCTGAACCTCAGCTTCTTCCAAAGCAATGATTCTATTGATATATTCTTCATTCTTTTCCTTCATCACCCTTAATTGCTCTGACATCTGCTCTTTTTCCTTCTTGTGCTCTTTGATAATTAAACTTCCTTTTTCAAATTCCAATTCAGCCACCATTCCTGATATGATCATATTTATGCTAGATGGTCTGAACTGTTCAATGTTGCTCATGATTATTTGACAAGCTGATCTTATATTTTTGGGTATTCTTTCCAACCCTACTTCTATTCCTGTCTGTCTAACTTCAATTTGCTTGTCTTCTTTACCCAAATCATCTTCTTCTGCTGCTGTTTCATCATCTATATCCTGAATGTCTTGTTCTTCATAACTGTGCTCATCATTCTTTGTCTCCTGATTGGTATCATCTTCTTCAGAATCTAATGCTTTGTCATTTGCACTCTTCTGCTCTGAAAAATCTGAAGCCCTCTTCTCTTCTAATGACTTCTTTTCTTCCAATACTTGTTGCTTCTCTGTAAAGAGCTGGTCTCCCTTAGTTTGTATCTCCTTCTCTTGTATTAGGGTTTCCTGACTTCTGTTTGAATCCTTTCCAACAAGAGCTATTTGAACCTTCCTGAGTTGCTCTTCCTGTCCCTGTTTTTCCTGAACTAAAATTGATTCAATTTCTTTCATACAAGCAACCTGGTCATTACTTTTCTCATTTGTGTATTCTCGTTCCTGTTCATCAATGTCCATGAGGTCTGCTTCTTCCTCTTGTTCTTGATCATCCTTGGATGTAAATTCCTCACTACTTTTTATATCATGTAATACATCCTTTATACTTTGAATGATCTCTTCTTCCACAACTTTCCCTGTGACCTTTGGAGCACTCTTTCCCATTTCTATCTTCTTTATTTCTTGATCCTTATTCACATCCTTCTGTTCTTTAATTGAACTACTCTTCTGTACCTCCTTTGTCAACTCCTCTAGATTTTCATTCAATTTGAAGTAAGTCTGTGATGGTTTTGTCCATATGGGTTTTATTCCTGTATGCACCCACCCATAACTGACTTCTTCTCTTATTCGGCCTTCCTCTTCTGTCATTACTACCTTTCCTTTTAACAGCCTTCTTCCTTCTTCTGAGCTCATCTGTTGAACTATTTCCTCCTGTGTCTGCTTTTCTTGAGACTTCTTACTTGAGTCCTCAGGTGTCTTCAGCTTCTCTGTGGCCTGTGTAACCACATTAGGAGTATTTGCTATTGAAAGATTTAGACTTTTTAACAAGAAGCTTTCAATATCACTATCTGAATCGGATGAAAATCGTGAAGACCCCCCTATTTCAAGTTCTGTAGGCTTTGATACTTCTTCCACTGTGATAGGCTTCTGTGTTGCTTCCCTGATCACTTCTTCTGTGCCTTCCATTGTTGCAGCTTCAGTTATTACTTTTCCTTTCCCCTTCTTAACCAATTTCTTCTTTTGAACTGGTTTCCTTGGCACCTTCATTTTCACAACAATAGTGGTTCTGGTCTCTGGAGGTCCTTGTAATTCCTTGAAGTAGGCCAGCAACTCCACCTCCTTCTTAACAAACACCTCTTCTGTATCAGCTGCCATCATTTCATCATGTAATGTTTCATAATGCTCCACTTCTTCTTGGATCCAATCTGTAGCTTTGCATGAGTAATCTTCCAACATTTTTTGATACTGTGCCTCATACATAGCTCTTTTGTTGTTTCCTTGGGTAAGATAAGTGTAGAGCTGTTCTTTACTTGTCTGTGGAGGATGAGGTTCACTAGAAGATTGTACCTCCTTTTGAGCTGCCACATGTTCCTCTTTTGTTACTTCAGTCTGTTCCAATTCCACTCTCCTGGGATCCAACTTTCTCTTTTTGACTGGAATCACTTCTTCAGAGATTATTTTCCTCTTCATCCCAGCTCCCCTCATACTAGTGTGTCCCACTGTTTCTTTAGGATGCATCCTTTTGGGAGGGCTTTTTACTCCTGTCATTAGATTCCTGAAGTACTATGCTTCTGGAGCCAGTTTCAATTGTTCTTCCATTCCCAAAACATGATAGATGATTCTGGTTAAGAATTGACCTCCATTTATAAACTTCTTCTGTTCCCAATGTTTTGCTGCTTCTTTCAGCTGTTCATGGATGTATGGAGAGGCATCCATTACTCCAAACGGTTTGGTTCTATCTTCGTTGTTAAACATCAATAAAGTCACTGACTTATGTGGCATTGTGTATCTTGGTAGTTTTGGAAAACAGAAGAATTGTAAGAACATCCTTACAGCATATTCTTCTTTCTCCCTTCCTTTAAAATCAGTGAACTTTGTAAATCCTGTGTAGGTTCCCTTATTCTTTTTGACAAAGCTTGGGTCTAGTTTGGTTCCCATTGGAAAGAACTGTAAAGCAGCTCTGATATGTTCTGCTTTGATAGTAACCCATACCTCCTGATTGTCTTTGTTCTTTACTTTGCATCTGAAGTAAGCATCATTACCTTTCCCAACTTCTTCCAAACTACCCATCACTTGTGCTACTCTTTCAAAGTCAATAAAGAAGATAGGTTCTTCCAAGAGTTTGTGCAATCCCACAGCTTTCCATCTCTTTATGTTGACAGGAGTTCTCTGAAACCTGTAAAATTCCTGGCACAGCATAGTGTACTTATATCCCCCAATTCCCACTGTAAAAATATGTTGTCCTATCATTCCCAAAATTTCTTTAAGTTCTTTTACTACTTTTTCAGCTTCTGGGATTTTTGGGTCTTCATCTGATTCTAAGTCCACCTGTTCCTCAGCTGCATCACTATCCAGGAACCAGTGTCCTCTGGACAAAGTTACCGAATCTGCTCTGAAGTCATGGATTTGTAATTCTTTCGTATTCACCATCCTGTATTTGTAACATACAAAAACACTCCACCCATATAAGTCACAAAAATCCAGAAAAATTAATGTTTTCTTTTGGAATATTCTTGCCATGAAAATAAAGAAAGAAAGTCTTCCAAATAAATTTTGCTTCTTCAAAAGACTCAATTAAAGTGATCATTACAGGTGTAGCAAGATGTCTAATGTGCTTCCTTTAATTGTCACTTCCTTGCTTGTCATTCCTTTTCCCAAAAAGAGAATAATTCTTGAAGAAAGAAATGATGGAAACAATGATTAATGAAAAAAAAACTTCAAAAAAATAGAAATCAAAAGATGATCATAGAAAATTGAAACAAAATAATACAAATTTTCCATAATAATTTACTTTCCTCCTCCCTATATCTTGCTTTGTGCTTTATAAATTTAAAAACAAAATAAAATACACACTGTGTCCAGTTTTTCTTAACCCATTTGTTCTCTTTTTTTTTTTTTTTTCTGCTCTGTCCTCCTTTTCTTCCCCTCCTAATTCTCTTTTAAGGGGAAAAGGTTTAAAAGAAAATACTTTTGTCATCCTTCGCTCTCTCTTTTTTTTTTTTAATTTTTATTTTTAATATTTTGTTCCAAAATTCTGAAGATAGGTCAAATGTGGATGATCTTTCTGCCATTGACATAATTCTGATTTTTTTACCCAATAATGTTTAACTGCAATTGTCCTTATGTCATCCAAACATCCATGCTTCCCAGACCAACATTTTGTAGCATTTTTTGGTCTCCATACCCATTTTGCTCTAACTTCCTGTTTTAATGAGTAATATCGGTGTATGCCTTCTTTCCATGTCCCTCTTGTTCTGATTTGTTGATGTTTCAAATTAGGCAATAAGTGTCTTCCTCGTTTTGTCTCACCATTCTTCTTTACTCCTGAATTCTCTTGCTGGTTTTGATTGTAAGAAGCTTGATCATTTTGTAGTGGCAATATGTCCCTGTCCTTCATTGAGAAAGTAAATCCTTCCATATCTGGGTCATGAACATCTAGATGAACTTCCTGTTTTTCATTACTCAGAAAAAACATTAAAATTTTTTTGTCATTTATGGTCAAATTAAGCTTCATTTTTTCAAAGTTCAAAATAACTTTACCTTGTTTGAGCCAGGGTTGTCCCAAAATCAATTTTTCAGTCATCAAATGATCTGGCCACTCTTCACAATCTATCTTCATATATTCATTATTAAATCTAACTTTAATAAAAAGTGAAGACATACTTTGAATCATTTTTCCTTCTAATGTTTTGATCAATATTCTGCTTTTATTCCTCTTTATGCTAAATTTATTTACCAAGGCTGAACTGATCAAGTTCACTTGAGCTCCTGAATCTACCAAAACCCTTATGTTTTCCTTTTGATGATCCATTTCTATCACAGGCAAATGTTCTCTTTGTTTTAGAGTGCTTTCACATAAACACACCTCCTTAAGTTCTTTCATTTTTCTTATTTTCTCCTTTGCTTCTTGTTGAGCCTCCTTTCTGATGTTTTCTTCTTCTTTTTTCCTATTTTGAGCCTTTTGCAGTCTTCTCCATTCATCAGTAGTTAAGGGACAATCATACCTCTTAACTCTACATCCACTTATAAAATTTGGCATGATTTCTCCATCAATGTTAGCTAATTGAATGGCTCCACTCTTGCTTATCTTATGTATGATGTATGGCCCATGACCTTTCTTCTGAAATTTTTTCTGATGCTCCTTGACTGTGTATGCCAGAACCAAGTCTCCTTCTTGGAGATCTTTTTCTTTTATATGCACATCATGGTAGGCTTTTTGTCTTCTCTTGTCTGTATATATACTCATTACTGCTTGAAGTCGAGAAGCTCCCAGTTTTTCTAAATCTATGACCCTCTCAGATAGTTCATGTCCTGTCCAATTGTATTGACTACCCACTTTTAATGTTGGAATAAGAAATTCCATGGGTAAAACTGCATTTTGTCCATATACCAAATTGAATGGAGTAGTCCCTAAAGCAGTTTTGTATGCCACTCTATAAGCCCAGAGAACATGATTAAGTTGAGAATCCCAATCATTTCTGTTTGTGTTGACTAATTTGGACAATACAGTGCAAAGTACTTTATTAGTACTTTTTGCTAACCCATTAGCTTGTGGGTGATATGGAGCTGACTTACTATGACGAATCATGAAATATTTGGTCATGTTTTCTATGATCTGGTTCAAAAAATGAGTTCCCCTATCACTTACTAATTCAATTGGAAGTCCAAATCTAGTAACAATATTTTCATACAAAAATTTAGCAGTTGTATGAGCATCATTTCTTTTAGTGGCTTTGGCCTCAGCCCATTTTGTCAAATAATCAGTAGCCACTAATATGTATTCTGCATGAGATTGTCTAGATGGAGGATGTATAGGTCCAATAAAGTCCAATCCCCATTTGCTAAAAGCTCTGGCTGAAATTAATGGGATTAATGGCATGTTATCTCTTTTATTTGGTTGACTCACTCTTTGACAGATGTCACATCTTTTTACATAAGTTCTTGCATCAAGAAATAGAGTTGGCCACCAAAGGCCAGAATACAAAATGAGTTTGGCTGTTCTATCACTAGAAAAGTGTCCTCCTGCCACTCCACAGTGTGCCATTTCCAACATCTCCAAATACTTCTCTTCAGGAACACATATTCTTAAATAACCATCCATTCCTTTTTTGTATAATTGTTCTCCTATGAGTTGATATTCTTCAGAGATTTCTTGTAAATTTCTTGAATCTGTACCAGCTATAAGTTGCTTCCCTTTCCCCTTTTTCTTTAATTCTTCAACAATGTTCTCACTCCATTCAGGGTTTTTTTTAAACCAATATAGAGTTATTAAATCTGAATTCTGCAAATCTTAACATTCTTGAGATTTAGCAACATATCTTTCCACATCTTGAATTTTATTTGGCCAGTGTACTCCCATCCTACTAAGATTGCTTAAAGTGACTATTTTGGAAGCATGAGTACATGGGTTCCAGCAATGAGCTCTTCTTACATATTCATGTTGCTCCTCTTCTGGGGTACAGTATTCCAGTATACCTGACTGATTGAGGTGATACAAATGCCCAGCTAGCAACATAAAATTCCTGCTTTGTAACACCAAATGTGTGTTATTTGCTAATGACTTACAAGGTCCCATGGTTAACAAAGGAACTAATGATATGGACCATTCAGGAACACTTTCTACTTTGAATAGGTATGTATCTGGCAGGTCATCATCTAAGGGTGAACTAGGTTCTTTGGACTGAATTCTAGACAAATGATCTGCTCTTAAGTGTGTTTTGCCTTGTCTAACCACCCCCTCAAATTCGAATTCCATTAGTAAAAGAAACCATCTAACTATTCTTCCTGTATGACATGGTTTATTTACTAAATAAAGTAGAGCTTGGTGATCCACAAAGAATTTAAACTTGTTGGCCAATAGGTAATGTCTGTATTTTTTAACAGCAAATATCATTCCCAACCCTTCTCTCTCAGTGGTTGTATAGTTCTTTTCTACAATGTTCAATTGTCTACTAGCATATGCTACTGGGAAATCTAATTTACTTCCTTCTATAGGTTGTGCCAACACACATCCCAAAGCATAATTTGAAGCATCTACATGCACATGAAATATTTTATTCCACTGAGGTGTTTTTAGAATTGGGGCTGTCACCAAACCAATTTTCAATGTTTCAAAGGCTTGGTCACATTCTTTATTCCACTCAAACTTTGTGATGAGGGCATATAAGGGTTTAGCTATATCAGCAAATTTGTGAACAAATTTCCTATAGTACCCACAATGTCCCATAAAAGTTTGGAGTTCCTTCACATTTGCAGGTCTTGGAAGCTCTATTATAGCTTTTATCTTCTTCTCATCAGTAGAAATTCCATTTTTTGAAACTATGTGACCCAACATTCTTCCTTGTCTTACAAAGAATACACACTTTTCAGGATTTAAGCATACTCTATATGTCCTGCATTTCCTGAATATTCTTTCTAAATCTTGTAAATGATCCTGTCTTTTTAAAGAGAAAGTGCACAGATCATCTACATAGATTTCCATCACATTTCTCAGGAATTCTTTGAAAATATGACACATCAATCTTTGAAAAGTTGTTGGGGCATTGGTCAATCCAAAGGGCATAACCCTAAAAGCATAAATCCCCCATTCTGTAGAAAAGGCAGTCTTATGTTGGTCCTCCAAGGCTATAGGTACTTGATTGTATCCTGAGAAACCATCTAGAAAGCTATAAACTTCCTTTCCTGCAACTCTCTCAAGAAGATGATCTGTTATTGGCAATGGATAACTATCCCTTATAGTTGCTGCATTCACTTTTTTCAAGTTAATGCATACCCTAAGTTTTCCATTCTTTTTTGGTACCACAACTATAGGTGATATCCATTCAGTATACTCAATTTCATAAATGAAGTTAGCAGCCAACAACTTGTCAATTTCTTCCTTTATCTTGGCAGAGTATTTATCATTGAATGTATAATGTCTCTGTTTACTAGGTTTTGCATCTGGAGTCATAGGAATTTTGTGCTCACAGATTTTTGGATCAATTCCTTTTAAATCTTTATAACTGTAAGCAAATACATCCCTATAATTCTTTGCTAGGTTCTTTAGTGCTTCTTCTTCCTCTATGGTCATATCATCAGCTATTACAATATGTCTTTCCTCTCCTTCTTCCTGAGTAATCATGATCTTTTTAGTTTGTTCTTCATTATCATAAGCTTCTCCTTTCTTTTTTTCTCTCTTTGGTTTCATTTTTAGAAGTAGTCTGTCTTCCACTTCATAGGTTTTAAAATTTGCTGGTACATCAAAGTATTGATCCTTGTTTATTTCCTTCTCTTTCTTCTCAATTTCTTGTTCCTTTTCCATTTCTATGTGTTTATGTTCCTTGTATTTGCCTGAGATTTTATCTTTGATTGCATCTTCAGCTTTTACTATCTCCAAATATTTTGTTTTTCCTTTTTTTAATACCATTTCTGAATCTTGATCCTCCTCTGTTTTTGATACACTTATCATGTTTATACTAATGTGAAAAATATCAAACCCTTCTTCATTTTGAAATTCCACTCCTACATACTCCTCACTGGCTATGTCCATGGTAGCCAAAATTTGGTTCCACCCGTAGGGCTCAAACTCTTCATCCTTAAATTGTTGTGGCACATAACTTTCATCTTGCACTTTTCTTCCTTCCACACAATCTTCTCTTTTCAGTCTCCTTTTTCTATTGGTGAGGTTTCTTATTATGTTACACTTCCATATTGCTGATTCACTCTCTTCCTGATCCTCCAACTCTGATTCCTCACTTTCTTCTTGATTTTGATGTATTTTGTACCATTCTTGAGGAGATATATCACAGTAGTGCCCATTTCTTAAGTTCACTCTTGTTATTCTTCCTTTGCTTTGGAGATATAAACAATCATTACCCCAATCCTGCACAATTTGCATTTGTCTCATGAAAGGCCTTCCTAGGATGATTTCATATGAAGTGGATTGTGGAAATTCTACTATGGCAAAAGTATGTTCTATTTCTGTTCCACATATGTCCACAATTACTTTTTCCCAAATACCTAGGGGTTTTTCTATATGCCCATCTGCAAGTTGCAATCTCATCTTAGTGGGTAGTAATTCATTGCTTCCCCATTTCTCCCAAGTTTGTTTAGTCATTATGGCCACTCCTGATCCACTATCCAAAATGGCTTTAGCAAAGTTTTTTCCATATTGTATTTTTAGGGTTGAATTTCCTTCTTCCCCTTCACAATACCCTCCTATTTTATCAATAGGAATATACCATAATTCCTCTAATTCTTGTAATGGTGAATGAAGGTTTCCAGGTATTGTTTCCCCTTTGTTCATTTTGTTTTGTAAGTGAGGATTTTGTTTCAACAGTTCTTCCCATGTTGTGTGACATGTAATGCTACATTGTTCATCTATAATCATATGGAATGTTATTTGTGGATTTTCTTTTTTGTTAGCATTTTCCCTTGTTTTCGTTTTCTCAAGTTGTTCAACTGTTCTCTGCGAGCTACCTCCTTCCCCCATTCTGAGTTGTACTTCCTGAATGATTTGTTTGCATTTTTGCATCCTTTCATGCTCTAACTCTGGCATGGGATAGGCCACTGCATGATCTGTAGGACTTGGTCCTTCTTGAATCCTTCCCTTATATGCTTTGATTAGGGTGTCTAGACTCTGAGAACTTCCTATTTCAGACTGATTTTGTGTCTTTTGAGGAGGAGTACTTTTTGACTGATCCTGATTGTCTTCTTCCAAATTTTTGCCCATCCTTCTCTTCTTTTCCCATTTCCCTTTTTGTCTATTTCTCTTCACCTTTGAGGCTGAACCTTCATTTTGTTCCTTAATTGTTCCTTGTTGCTTGGCTTGAGCCCTTGTTATAATATTTATTCCAACTTGGTCATTTTCACTCAATTCTTCCTGTTCCATAATGTTAACTGTTTTTAAAGGTATGTTATTAGGTGTGTTCTGTTGTTTTTGGGGATTCTTTGGGCAATCTTTTATCAAATGTTCTCTGCCACAATCCTTATAGTAGGCTCCCTCTATTCTCAATGTAGGAGGTTGCAGACAGTCTCTAATGAAATGCTCTCCCCCACACCTATAACAAGTTATCTTTGGTCCCCCTTTGAATTGAGGTTTTTGGTTGGACATGTAATTGTTGGTAATGTACATGAATGTTGCTGTGTCCATTTCAATTTTCCCATTTCCCAAGTCTAGGGCTTTTAACTCAGGTTCTCTTATTTCATATTCTTCCCAATCTTCTTGATATCCCTCACTCCATTGATATTCTTCCTTATATGGTGATCTTAGTCTTGAATTCCCATCCTCTATTGGTGTATACTTGATTGGTACCACATTAGTTGGTATAGGAGGTTGTTGTCCAAGCACAGGTCTTGGTTGTTCAGTATAGCCTGATTCCTTTTGAGCCATATAATCTCTTTCCTTAATGGGTTGTTTGTTATAGAAGCATTCCTCCCTGGTATGGTTTGTCCATTTTCTCTCTAGTGTACAGTACTTAAGTGTCTTCCTATCTTGTAAGTGTGGTGGCTTCTGATATGGGCATTGTTGTGCCAGATGATTTTCTCCACAAATGTAACATTTTTTATTTGTGTCTATCCTAGAGTTTATCAGATTAGTTTTAGTGCTTACCTCTAGGGCTTTAGCAATAGCCTGAGCCAACTCTTCTGCTGGAGGAATTTTGTCTTCATATGATCTAGGTTGATCAAATGCTAACAGATCTTGACCTCTGTTGTCCTCCAAATCTATTGCTTCCTTTACACAGGCTGCTAAATCAGGACATCTTCTATAATACACTAGGGTTCTTAGTTGGGCACTTCTCAAACCCTCAATGAATAAGGATACTTGTTTTGCCATGGAAGGTACTTCCTCTCTTGGGCATCTATCAATGTATTGTTTAAATCTTCTGGCTGCTTCTCTAACATTTTCATCCTTTTGTTGTTTGAAACTATGTATCAATGTGGCTGTACTATGTTTTATCCCGGTCTTAGAGAATTCCCCAATGAAGGCTTCTAAGAAAGATTCAATATCCTGGTACATTTCCTTTCTCAAAGGAATGAACCAGGATAAGGCTGGTCCTGTTAGGGTTAGACCAAATGCCTCAAATTGTACTTTGTAATCTTCTACCTCTTCAGCTCTAATCAATTGCCTAAATTCTGCAGCATGAGCATGGGGATCTGAATAACCCTCATATTGGTTCTTCATACATTTGGCAACTTGGTATGGTCTAAGCATTCTACCCTGAGGCTGCCAATGGGATCTTCTTCTGAGTGGGAAGTCATTATATCCTTCTGGTTCCTTGTCAAAGGGATTTGGGGAAATCTGTGTCCTCCTCCCATGTTGTTGTTCATTACCGGTATAGTTTTCATTTGGCCTAGGTAAATTTGTTTGCTCCATGTTATGTTCGCAAGGTCCTTTGTCAGTACATTGCCCTAGATCATTTGAATTTTCTGGGTCTTGAGAGAATATGTACACACATCCTTGCCTATCTTCATATCTCCCATCTTTGAATTGAGTTACAGGGGTTATATTCAGGGGAACTTCTAAATTTCTCAATCTAATGAGAAATTTATGCATTCCATCCTGATATACATAGGTTCCAAACCTATTTGTATACATGTACTTGAGGATATTTCTAAAATCCCCAGTTTCCATAGGCTCATTTGTTTCATTTATGTTTTCCATATTGTTTTCTTGCCCTAAACTTCTTTCTTGCCCTTTGCCTTTTACTGTCTCTATCTCCTTCCTTATTAGGTCTTGTTTAGAAAGTTTGTTTCCAGATCTAAGTATCATTCAATTAATTTTCACAATCTCAAACTCAAAAGAGTGTTTGTCACAATTTCCTAACTAAGGTATTAATTTTTCCACAATTTTCTGACTCTATTTGTGTTTTTTTCTCGATTTTCTGACTATTTTTGTATTTTTCACGATTTTGTGATCAGAATCGTGTTTTTCACGATTTTTGAGTGAAAATCGTGTTTTTCACGATTTTGAGTGAAAATCGTGTTTTTCACGATTTTTGAGTGAAAATCGTGTTTTTCACGATTTTGTGATCAAAATCGTGTTTTTCACGATTTTGAGTGAAAATCGTGTTTTTTGAGTGAAAATCGTGTTTTTTACGATTTTGAGTGAAAATCGTGTTTTTCACGATTTTGTGATGAAAATCGTGTTTTTCAAGATTTTGTGATGAAAATCGTGTTTTTCACGATTTTGAGTGAAAATCGTGTTTTTCACGATTTTGAGTGAAAATCGTGTTTTTCACGATTTTGTGATGAAAATCGTGTTTTTCACGATTTTGTGATGAAAATCGTGTTTTTCACGATTTTGAGTGAAAATCGTGTTTTTCACGATTTTGAGTGAAAATCGTGTTTTTCACGATTTTGTTCCCAAACAATCGTGATTGCTCACAAATTGTAAAAACACGATTTTCTTAAGAAAATCGCGTTCTGGAATTCGCAATGTTGTCCTAATCGTTCAAAATCGCGATTTTGTGTCTCATTGATGCATAGTCTCATTGATCCATCTTTTTTCTTGACTAAAAGACAAGATGTTGCCCAGGGTGAGCTAGGCTGAATGAATCCCTAACTAGGTATTCATTTAACTGCTTTTCTACTTCAACTTGCTTGGAAAAAGGGAGTCTATAAGGGGGTTTACATATAGGCTTAGTACTTGGGAGCAAGTCTATAGCATGGTCGACTTGCCCACGAGAAGGAGGTAAGCCATGGGGAAGTTCTTTTGGAAAAACATCCCGATAATTATTTATTAAACACTTAAATTTAAACTTTTCATGTTCAGTAAGGGAGACAAGATATAAGAAACTTGATTCATATTATGTGCATTGTTTACATTAGTTGGAAGTATCATGAAAACTTCCACTTTTTGAGTATTTACAAGTTTTTTCAACTCCATGCTAGAAATCAAAGGAGTACTAGGCACATCATGCTCTCCTTGAATTAGATAACGGATTCCATTTCTCTCAAATTCCAAAGTATTCAGCTGATAGCTTCTTTTAAGTGTTTTCCCTAAACCCCAAAGCCATTCCCTACCCAAAACCACATCATTTCTTTCCATGTGCATGATCTGAAAGTCTAATTTATCTTTATAACCTTGAAATTCTATTTCGAGGTTACAGATCATAGTATCCCAGACTTTCTTGTCTTGACCCTGCATCATAGACACAACATACTGATGAGGTGACTTTTGCTGGGGCAACTTTAGTCTCTTCACTAGTGAGTAGTTTAGGAAATTGTGGGTGGCCGAGTCGTCTATCATGACTCTGGCCTTTTCACCACTTATGCAAGCATGAAGTTTGACCAAGTCATGAGGTCCAAACTGGTTTTGGACCCACATTGAGTCAGACAAACAACATTGATGCTTGAAGTCTTCATGAAGGACTTCCACTTTTTTCCAAACTTTACTATTTTCGAGATTCAATGTTTGGACTAAGTGTATTCCTGTCTTTTCTTTCCCTCTTATCTCACGGGTGGCTTTTTGTTGTCCCCTAGTCATGCAATTTTTACTAAGATGTCCTGGGTTAAGGCACTTAAAGCAAAGATTCTCATTTTTTGCTTTTTCCCAAACCTCAGGGTCAAGCCTAGGTCGTGAAGGTCTAGGGGTTTTAAAGTCATCTTTTTTGAATGTGCCTAGCTTTCTTTTACCTGGTTTAAATTTCTTATTGTCTCCGACAAGATAAAGTGGTTGTGTTCCAGTTTTAGCATGATCTTCATAGATCTGTGCTAACTTAATAGCATCTTCTAAACTTTTTGGAGCACTTCTCTTCACTTCATGTTTTACTTGCTTGTTGAGACCACGGATAAAACCTCTTACCTTATGAAAATCATCTAGGTTTTGCAGTTTTAGTACTATTTCTCGATAATGAGAAATATAGAAAGAAAGGGGACATCCTCTCTGTAGGACTTTGTCCCATTCTTCCCAATTTTGTTCATCCTCATTTTCTGGTAAGAATTCTTTTTTGAAGCATTCTTCAAATTGATTCCAAGTTTCTGGGATTCTTTGCGCCTCCTTTAAGCTCATCCACCACCTATAAGCCTTAAGTCCAAGTGATAAACTTGTTTCTAAGACTTGATAAGCTTCAGGGGTGTTTTTTAACTGATGCAAGTCTTGCCATTCTTCTAAAAATGTCAAGACTGCATCTTTGTTTCGGTCTTTATCTTCCCCTGAAAATTGAGGTGGTTTTAAGTCTTTTGCAAAAGACAAGCTTCTAGACTTAATGGCAGTATGAGGAGGATTTACTTCATTATCCTTATTTTTTAAAGATACATTACTATGCAATGGTAAAGGGGTGTTACTTCCTTTACTAGATGATGGTTCCTTGGTCGAATGGACAAAGAACCCATTTGGGCAAGTAAGGGTAAAGATGGACAAATTGTATTAAGAATTTGTTCCATCTTCCCTTTAACTTCACTAATTGAAGTACGAAGGGTACCCATCTCGTTTTGGATTTCTTTGACAATGAACATATCCGCTTGGATATCGTTCATTTTTTCATCCAATCCATTCCACTCTTTATAAATATTTATTTCCTACCTTTCTTCTTGGCCTATCTCTGGAAGACCTGGAGTGTAATCTAATTGTCTACCCCCTTCCTACGGTGCATAATCCTCTTCCTGCCTATATATGTCTAATAACATGTTACTTGCATAGGAATCCCCCATAATTCAGTGAATACTTTGGAATCAACTAGAAATAAGAAGATATTGTTTCTTATACTGAAGGAAAGAAAATGAAAATTAAATCCAGTACTTCCCCGATTATTTTTTTGATATCAGCTTCTAGTTGTAGGTCGGGTTGGGCCGCCTTAGACGATTCACTGCTTCACTACCTTGGCTGAACTTTCTTAGGCTCTTTAGTCTTCAATCCTCTGCTGCTCGTTCTTTCGATCGATGTGTGCTTGATTGGTGTTCATCTGGAGATCGATTCCTCGTGGGTACCGGCTGAGAATATTCTCCTTCTAATTGGAGGTTTCACGTTCGATTACCAGTCGCCAGTATCTGATGAAGTAATCTCTTTCTTTAATGCCAAATATCTTCCTATTTAATTTCGTTTCTCCACGGACATATGCTTTGCTGTTGATCTGATGTCCTTGCGTGGGTAGTGCTTCAGCATGTGCACAGCTTGGAAGTCGTTCAGGCAGGCATGGGCAAGAATCCTTGAGGCTGGACAGTGCTCTGTACGTAGCTCAACAAGTATGTGCACGTGGACAATTATGGGGAGGGTCCTATCGGCTCCCTTCTCAATGCTCCTTTTGTAGAGTCAAGCGTGTACTTCTCTGAGCTCTGTGCATGCAAGCATCAGCTAAATATCCGGGCGGCGGTCAGTGCACCAGAAGCTTTGAATGAGCGGGGTCGCGTCCGGTTATGCTTCTCAGTCGGCCAGCTGGTGGGGTGATTCTTCTTTAATGCTTGTACTTTAGCTCTAAAGCTGCAAGAACTCGGTGGCGGCGGTCAGACTCTCTTTCTCTCTCAGTAATCGGTGGCGCAAACTTCTCAATCAATGGTG
>CM035414.1:23091221-23186221 GCA_020310875.1 Ceratopteris richardii | reverse complement strand
TGACCTCTGCACACCAAAAATGCTCTTACTCAGAGCATATGCAGAGAACTCTAGTGAGCTTTTGTAGACCTGTAGTAGACACCAAGAGCTTTCCAACAAACCAAATTTCACTTCAAATGGATGCCTACACAAGGAGAAACAATGTCTACAACATGAGCTAGTTGAATGCTCACAACTGCCAATCAAGCAGATACCTCACTTCACTCCAGCAAGCTTTTCTCAGAGATTATACAGAGAATGAATATCAAACTTTGGTCAACTTTAGAGGACTCTAATAGCTACCCAATGAGACAAGAATTACATCAAATGGATACAATATGAGGGAGAACCAATGCTAACAACTCAGGGGTAGAGAGTTGCAACACTGCCTGCGCACACACATAGATATGCCTACTAAAAGAAAACAAACAAGCAAGCAAGGGGCTAGCTTAAGCAAGGGGCTTGCTTATCACAACTCCAGCACTTAGTGCTCACTTTACATGAGCTAAAACTCCAAGAAGATAGCCCAAAAGAAGTCGGGATACATGCTCCTTTTATAGTGAGAAGTGTGCCCCTAAAATCTAGGAACTACCTTTCCAAATCAGCCTCCTAACTTGGAGGAATTAGTTGAGATGACTTGGGGAGTGGTTGAGTGACTTTTCTTGATGGAATCTCGTGGCTTTTGGCTTCCTTTGATTGCTCCACATGTCCATAAAAGATTCCCCACGAATTTGTAGCTTGAATCTTGACTTTTAACACTCCCCCTCAAGCTTCAATTCTTCGTCCTCATCCAAGCTCCTTCATGTTGATGCATTGCTTGAATTTTGAAATCTTCATCCCATCCAAAGCCTTTGTAAACATGTCGGCAACTTGGTCCTTGGTACCAATATGATGTACTGAAACTTCCTTCGATATCACCTTTTCCCTTATGAAGTGATAGTGCACTTCAATATGCTTGGTTCTAGCATGATAGACAGGATTCGATGCTAGATGAATGCTACTCATATTGTCACAAAAAATTGGATATGTATCAACCTGCAAATTAAGCTCCATAAATAACTTCTTAATCCACATTAGCTCACATGTGACTTGAGCCAAAGCTCTATACTCAGCCTCGGTGGAAGATAATGCCACCGTGGGTTGCTTCTTTGAAATCCATGAGATGATCTTGCTACCTAGCATGACTAGGTAACCACTTGTACTTCTTCTATCCTCCTTCGAACCGGCCCAATCGGCATCAGAATAAGCTTTGACCTGCATATCATCATCAAATGAATAGAACAATCCTTCATTTATAGTGGCCTTGAGATATCGTAACATTCTTCTTGCAGCTTGCAAGTGTGTAGTCCTTGGACTATGCATAAATTGTGATAACACTCCAACTCCATATGCTATGTCGGGCCTAGTTATTGTGGTAATTGAAAGATCCTACAATAGATCGATACAAGGTTACATCCTCTAATGGCTCTCCATCAATGGAGCTTAGTTTTACATTAACTTCCATGGGATTTGAAATAGGCTTGCAATGTAGCATCCCAAACCTCTCAAGTAGGTCTAGAATATACTTCCTTTGTATGAGCATAATACCTTCTTCTTTGTATACAACTTCAATGCCAAGAAAATACCTAAGATCTCCAAGATCAGAGATCCTAAACTCATTTCCAAGCTTTGCCTTGATCTCCTCAATGCCCTTTGTATCATTACCTGTAATGATAAGATCATCTACATACACGCACATGTAGACTACAAGTTCTCCTCTTTGTTTGATGAAGAGAGATGGATCCGCCTTGCATTGATTGTAACCACATTTGATCAAATAGTCCACCAATCTTTGGTTCCAAGCCCTTGGAGCTTGCTTTAGGCCATAAAGTGCCTTCTTCAACCTACAAACATGATGTGGAAACTCTTTATGAACAAAACCTAGTGGTTGCTCCATGTATACCTCTTCTTCCAAGTCTCCATTGAGAAAGGCATTCTTGATATCCAATTGGAAAAGCTTCCATCCTTTGCTAGCAGCCATTGCAATGAGTGTCCTAATGGTGCTCATCTTTGCCACGGGGCTGAATGTCTCTTCAAAGTCCACTCCATATGTTTGTGCAAAACCCTTCACCACCAATCTTGCTTTGAACCTAGAAATAGATCCATCTGAATTCCTCTTTACTTTATACACCCACTTATTACCTATTACCTTCATGTTATCCTTCTTGGGCACTAGAGTCCATGTTTGATTCTCCTCAAGTGCGTCGATCTCTTCTTGCATTGCCTCTTTCCATTCGGTGTACCTGCTTGCGTCTTCATAGCAATCGGGCTCATGATCTTCTACTACTTTGTTCATATATGCATAATGAGTTGCCATGTATGAATCATAAGTAAACCTTTGAGTTGGATTCTTAACTCTAGAAGACTTCCTTTCTTCACCTTTTGGAGGAATAAACCTCCTTTGCCTTGGGAACTTGATCTCTTTCTTTGACATGGCTTCTTTCTCCATCATGTGTCCTTCATCATCTTCAACTTCATTACCTTCTTCATCCAACTCCACCAATGTTGCTTTGCCTTTGTTGATTGATTGTGCTTCATAGCTTGATGAAGATCTCCCCCTCCATGGTGAGTTCATGCTTGAACTATCTTCATTGATGGAACACCTTGGGCCGCTTAGCTCTAGGTCGATTTGTTCTTCATCATGTCCATGCTTTTCTTCTTCATAGTCCTACATACAATCATACTTCTTATACCAAGGGAGTACCTCATCAAATGCTACATCCCTTGATATCCTCAAGTCCTTTGTGTTTGGGTTGAAGCACCTGTAACCTTTATGATCATTTGAATATCCTAGAAACACACACTTTTCTGCCTTTGGTTGTAGCTTGTGCCTCAATTCACTTGGCACATGTACATAACAAGTACATCCAAATATCTTCAAGTGGGAAAGATCAGGTTTCTTACCATAATAGGCTTGATATGGTGTCAAGCCATGGATCCCTGAGGTAGGAGCCCTATTCATAAGATACACGGCGGTATTTGCTGCATCACTCCAAAACATGTTAGGTACATTCATCTCATTAAGCATTGCTCTAGCGATCTCGGCAATGTATCTATTTTTTCTCTCTGCTACTCCATTTTGTTGGGGGGTGTACCTGCATGTTACTTGCCTCTTGATGCCTTGATCCATTAAAAAATCAGAAAACTCATTGGAGAAATAGTCTCCCCCTCCATCGGACCTTAGCTTCTTGATATATGTACCTGTTTCCTTCTCTACCATTGCCTTGAATGCTTTGAAACATGTAAACACATCTGATTTGTTTTTGATGAAATAAACCCAAACCATCCTTGTGCAATCATCTATAAAAGTGACAAAGTACTTTTTACCTCCAATGGATTGCTCTTTGGTTGGCCCCCACACATCTGTATGTATCAACTCCAATGGATGTTGGCTTATGTAGCCACTCTTCTTGAATGGAAGTCTCGCTTGCTTCCCTAGTTGACAAGATTCACATAAATGCTTCATACCTTGTCCTTGGAAGTTGGGAAGACCTTCAACCAGCCTCTTGAATTGCATTTCCTTCATTCTTTGTATGTTGATGTGACCTATCCTCTTGTGCCACAAGTCCAACTCTGAAATCCTCTTGTTTCCATATGTGAAGTAGACATGTTGAGTGGAATGAGAATTTACCTCCAAAGTGAAGAGTCTCCCTTGCTTCTTTCCTCTTGCTATGACCTTGTAACCTTGCTTAGGGTTCTCCACAAAGCATCCGCCTTTGTTGAACTTTACTTGATAGCCTCTTTCAACCATTTGCCCAACGGACACCAAGTTCTTTGTGATAGTAGGTACATGCAAGACATCCTTGAGACATCTTCCTTCCTCCTTGTCATCCAAAGCTACATCTCCAACATGGGAGATCTCATGGGCTGTATCATCACCTGTTTCTACATGTCCTTTACCTTTGGGAACATGTAGATTAGTAAACCAAGAAGCATTGCAACTCATATGGTTGCTACATCCACTATCAATATACCAAGTGTTATCTACTTTGCTTGAATTCCCATTCATGTGCATCATCAAGAGATTGTCATTTTCTGAACTTGTAGAAGCATAATTACCTTGGCCTTTGTATGAAGAACCTTGATTATAGCTCCTTTGGTTTCCTCCTTGGTAGCAATCTCTAGCATAGTGGCCAAACTTGCCACATATGTAACATCCTTCACCATCTTGATTCCTGTTTTGTTGATGTCGTCCTCCTCTTCCTCTTGTTCTTCCTCTCCCTCTTTGTGATGAGGTGCCTTGGTCATGTCCTTGATTGCTTGAGTGGCCTTGCCTTCCTCCAAACCTTCCTTTGCCCCTTCCTTGTCCTCGTCTTCCTTTGCCCCTTTGATTACCTGCATAGAAAACTTGTGCATCCTTGCTTTTAGTTGAACTTCCACCTATGTTCATTTCTTCGGTGACCATGAGAGCAACCAATTGCTCAAAATCGGGAAGATTATCCCTTACATATACTGAAGTGGTAAAGGGTTTCCACTTCTCATCATCTCTCAAACCATTGAGAGTATAAGCCACAAGATCGTCATCGTCTACGTGGCTTCCAATGGATCCCAATGCATCTGATAACTCCTTGACCTTAAGTATGTAGTCATTTATGCTACTCCCTGAGCTCTTCCTAAGGTTGTTGAGCTCATTCTTGAGTTGGATCTTCCTTGCTTTGGTGCTTGTTGAATAAAGCCTTTCAAGTGTCTCCCATACCTTCATGCTTGAATCCAAGTCTTGGATATGGCCGATCATGCTATTGCTAATGTGTTGGGAAAGGATAAAGATAACCCTCTTGTCTCTTTCATTCCATTCCCTAAAGGCCCTTCTCTGATCATTGGTTGGATTCTCATCCAACCTAGGTCTTGGTTCACTTCCACTAATCAACCCCCAAAGGCCCTTGCCCATAAGATAGTTGGAGACCCTAAATCTCCATGGTTGATAGTTCCCTTTGTCTAGCTTTTCAATTTGAGTGTTGAAGTCTCCCATATCTAGTCTTTGATACTTGACCTAGCCCTTGGATAATGCTCCAATGTGTGTAAAATGAAAATGAGGCTCTGAGGTTACCTCAATCCAAAGCTTTCCTTAGATGGACACCTTGTGCTCTTTGAAACTTTGAGTAGAATAGCTCCCCCTTGATGTGAGCTACCTCCAAGAAGCTTTTGTTGATTCAAATCTTCAACCAACAACTCCAAGAGGTCTTTGTGCTTGTATGTGATGCCTCCAAGATGCCCAAATGCTCTGATACCACTGATGGGGGAAGTATCTCAACCCCTAAGCAACGACGAAGCGTGAATGACCTCCACAGGTATCCTTCTTTGACCTCTGCACACCAAAAATGCTCTTACTCAGAGCATATGCAGAGAACTCCAGTGAGCTTTTTTAGACCTGTAGTAGACACCAAGAGCTTTCTAACAAACCAAATTTCACTTCAAATGGATGCCTACACAAGGAGAAACAATGTCTACAACATGAGCTAGTTGAATGCTCACAACTGCCAATCAAGCAGATACCTCACTTCACTCCAGCAAGCTTTTCTCAGAGATTATACAGAGAATGAATATCAAACTTTGGTCAACTTTATAGGACTCTAATAGCTACCCAATGAGACAAGAATTACATCAAATGGATACAATATGAGGGAGAACCAATGCTAACAACTCAGTGGTAGAGAGTTGCAACACTGCCTGCGCACACACATAGATATGCCTACTAAAAGAAAACAAACAAACAAGCAAGGGGCTAGCTTAAGCAAGGGGCTTGCTTATCACAACTCCAGCACTTAGTGCTCACTTTACATGAGCTAAAACTCCAAGAAGATGGCCCAAAAGAAGTCGGGATACATGCTCCTTTTATAGTGAGAAGTGTGCCCCTAAAATCTAGGAACTACCTTTCCAAATCAGCCTCCTAACTTGGAGGAATTAGTTGAGATGACTTGGGGAGTGGTTGAGTGACTTTTCTTGATGGAATCTCGTGGCTTTTGGCTTCCTTTGATTGCTCCACATGTCCATAAAAGATTCCCCACGAATTTGTAGCTTGAATCTTGACTTTTAACAATTTCCACACACACATACACGTGCATACACTCATATATATACACATACACATGTAAATGCACACAGACACACATACACACATAGATACACACACATACACACATATTTACACACATATACACACTAATTTACACACACATACACATGCATACACACACACACACATATACACACATAGACACATGCATACACACATAGACACACACACCTACACACATAGACACACACACACATACACATACACACACACATTTACACACACACATACACATGCATACAGACACATATATATAGATATACATGTATATACACACATAGACACACACATACACACATAGACACACACACACATACACACATAGACACACACACATACACACACATATAGACACATACACACACATATAGACACATACACACACATACACACACATATATGCATACACACACACACACACGTAGAGAGACATACACACACACATACACATACATGCATACATAATGCATATGCATATGCATACATACATACTTACATGCATGCACACACATACACAGAAATGCATACATATTCATACATAATGCACATGCATATGCATATATACATGCTTACAGTACACACACATACACACATGCATACACACATACACATACACATAGACACACACACATACATATACACACACATACACACATGCACACACATATATGCATACACACACATAGAGAGACATACACACACATAGACATACATGCATACATATGCATACATAATGCATATGCATACATACATACATGCATACACACACATACACACATATGCATACATAATGCACATGCATATATACATGCATACACATACACACACATAGACACATACACACACATAGACACATACACACACATACACACATACACATCATACATACACACAAACACACAAATTTACACACACATACGCACACATACACACACATACACACATAATGCATATGCATATGCATACATACATACTTACATGCATACACACACATATGCATACATAATGCACATGCATATGCATACATACATGCATACACCTACACATATAGAAACATACACACATAGACACATACACACACATAAACACATACATACACATACACACTTACACACACTCACATCCAGACACATTTACACACACACATACACATGCATACACATACACACATAGACACATACACACACATAGACACATACACACACATAAACACATACACACTTACACACACTCACAACGACACACATACACACTTACATACACATACACACATCCACACACATTTACACACACACACACACATGCATATAGATACATATGTACAGATACACATGTATATACACACATAGACACACACATATACACACACATAGACACATACACACTTACACACACACATACACACATCCACACACATTTACACACATACATACACATGCATATAGACACATATATATAGATACACATGTATATACATACATAGATACACACATAGACACACACACACATACACACACATATATGCATAGACACACACATAGAGACATACACACACATATATGCATACACACACATAGAGACACATACACACACACACACATACATATGCATGCATACATAATGCATATGCATATGCATACATACATACATACATACATACTTACATGCATACACACACATACACACACATACACACACATGCATACATTTTCATACATAATGCACATGCATGTGCATACATATATGCTTACATGCATACACACACTCACATATACACCTACATACACATATACACACGTATATATGTACACGTACATATATTGATTTCTAACCCATTTTGTTTTAGATGTATAGGTATTATGGATCCTAGTAGAGAGAGAAAGGCGAAACTCACTCTCATAAAAAGTCTTATGAGAGCAAGAGTTCCGCTTGATACTTTAGGGATCATCATGCATGAGTACTCAGAGATGCCTAATGATGAGCTGGATTTTACGATCCAGATGCTTACCGAGCGATCAGAGGGGGGCTCTTCTACGGCTCCACATGCAGGAAGACAGCTATCTGCTCATAGGTATGTTTTTTTTTTCACAAAAATTTTTTAATGATATTATAACACATATTTTTATTTATTTTTATCTATATATTAATCTAAAACTTTATTTTTTAAAGATTTAATTATATATATTTGATTTAATTAAAAAACCCTAATTCCTTATATATTTGTATATATGTGTATGTGTTTCTATGTAAAAACCCTAAAATCCCATTTTTTATGTATTTAATTATATATATGTAAAAACCCTAAAAATCCTAAAGACCTATTTTTTACATATTTAATCATATGTGTTTATTTTAATTCAAATATCCTAATTTCTTATACATCTAATTATACATAATACATTTTATTATATGTTCTAATTTTTTTCCTACTTTTTATTTGACTATATATATTAAAATTAAACCTAAAACTTTATTTCTTAAATATTTAGTTATATTTATTTATCATAATTAAAAAACCTCAAAACCCGAATCCTAAAAACCTAGACCTAAAACAAGTATATGTGTGTATGCTTGTGTATATATGTGTATGTGTATATGTATTATGTGCGTATGTGTATATATCAGTATGCATTTGTAAAAACCCTAAAACCCTAATCCTAAAGACCTTGACCTAAAACATCTACATGTGTATATATTATGTGTGTATATATTTATATATGTGTATGCATGTGTAAAAACCCTATTCCTAAGACTTTGACCTAAATGTGTGTATGTGTATGTGTATGTGCATGCATGTATATATATATATATATATATATATATATATATATATATATATATATATATATATATATATATATATATATATATATATATATATATATATATATATATATATATATATATATGTTTGTGTGTGCGTGTGTATGTGTGTATGTATGTGTGTATGTGTGTATGCATATGTACATGTATGTAAAACCCTAAAACCCTAATCCTAAAGACCTAGACCTAAAACATATATATGTGTGTATGTGTGTATGCTTGTGTATATATATGTGTATGTGTATATGTATTATGTGTGTATGTGTATATATGTGTATGCATGTGTAAAATCCCTAAAACCCTAATCCTAAATACCTAGACCTAAAACATGTATATGTGTGTATGTATGTATGCATGTGTATATACATGTGTATGTGCATATGTATTATGTGTGTATATGTGTATATATGTGTATGCATGTGTAAAAACCCTAAAACCCTCATCCTAAAGACCTAGACCTAAAACATGTATATGCTTGTATGCATGTGTATATATATGTATATGTGTATATGTATTATGTGTGTATATCTGTATGCATGTGTAAACAGCTTAAAACCCTAATCCTAAAGACTTAGACCTAAAACATGTATATGTGTGTTTGCATGTGTATATGTATGTGTATGTGTATATGTATTATGTGTGCATATATGTATATATGTGCATATATGTATATGTGTGCATATATGTATATGTGTGTCTACATGTATATGTGTGTAGGTATATGTGTATGTATGTAAAAACCTAAAACCTTAATCCTAAAGATCTAGACCTAAAACATGTATATATGTGTATGCATGCGTATATATATGTGTATGTGTATATGTATATGTGTGTATATATGTATATGTGTGTATGTATGTATGTATGTAAAAGCCTAAAACCCTAATCCTAAAGACTTAGACCTAAAACATGTATATGTCTGTATGCATGTGTATATATATGTGTATGTGCATGTATGCATGTGTGTGGGTGTATGTATATATATATATATATATATATATATATATATATATATATATATATATATATATATATATATATATATATATATATATATATATATATATATATATATATATATATATATATGTGTGTGTGTGTGTGTATATATATATTTATTTATTTATTTATATATGTGAAATGTATATGTGTATGCATATGTGTATATGTGTGTGGGTATGTATGTATGCATATGCATGTGTGTATATGTGTGTGTGTATATGCATGCATGTACATGAGTATGCGTGTGTATGTATATGCATCTCTATTTCTCTCTCTTTTGCTCTCCTTATATCTCTCTCTCATCTCTCTCTCATCTCTCTCTCATCTCTCATCTCTCATCTCTCTCTCTCTATCAATAGAGAACAAAACAATCACTTACATCAATGTAATTCTTTGGATCGCTACCATCAAAGCTCAATCAATGTCGTCTCTCGTCAAATTCCTAAGAACCGATGCCAAAAACCTCTTGCAAAACCAAAGAAAAGAGAAAATATAGAGAACGAGAAAGGGTAAAAGAGTATGTGCATCACTTATCGAGATGTGAGATCTATATATATATATATATATATATATATATATATATATATATATATATATATATATATATATATATATATATATATATATATATATATATATATATATATATATATATATATATATATATATGTGTGTGTGTGTGTGTGTGTGTGTGTGTGTGTGTGTGCACAAGACGACCACTTGTTTGTCAAACGTGCCATTATTCCTCACATTCGCTCTTGCAGAACAGCTAAGGATGCTTGGGATACACTTATCACTTTATACCACGCAAGGAACCAGGCTCGTGTTGCTTACCTCCGAAAACAGTTGGAGAGTGAGCACATGAATGAAGGAGATTCCATGGATAGTTTTATGAAAAAGATCAAAGATTTGAAAGAATAGTTGATTTCTGCTGATGAAGTCTTGCTTGACAGTTCACTTATGCAGACTATTCTGAATGGTCTTCCCGATTCATATCAGAGTTTTGCTTCTACTCTTTGTTTGATGATGAAAGGAAATCCAAATGCCCTAATATTTGAGGAGTTAGTCTCCTACTAGCCATTATTTTCATGTATTAAGGAGACATCAGTTTCCTGTAAAGGCATGTATGACACTTTGCTGCCTCTTTTTACATGTGGACAATCTAGTGCTGGTCCTAAGGAGGCAACTTCTTAGCCTTAATAGGTTTCATGTGATGATGCACATCATTCCATTTCTGATGGAGATTTACATGATGCACTTGTTGATGAGAGAGCTGATATAGAGGAGGCAAAAACTATGCCTAAATGGCTGGTGCAAACTTTGCAAGGTAGCAAATTAGATGCATCTATCATATCATACTCGTTCAGGATCTTGTAGTGCTTCTTTTGCATCACATTGCTATTTTATGGCTTCCTCTAGTCTTTGTGATGAGAATGATCCTCTTTCGTTTGATGAAGCACAAAATTCTAAAAATTGGATGGTTGTTATGCAGTTAGAATATTATGCTATTATGAAGAATGGTACCTGGTCTTTATGTGAATTGCCTCTCGACAAGAAGGCCATTGACACTAAGTGGGTATACAAGCTGAAGCATAAGCATGATGCAACATTTGATAGGTATGTCAGGCCACCGGAATATTATTTAGAAGAATAATTGTAATTAGAAAAGTCGCGCACAGAAAGGGTGTCACACAAATGTTGTACCCTTTTTCCTAATCTATAGAGTGTGCACAGAAGAGATGACAGATGGGTCGTCGGACTATTCGGTCTGGGCGATGGTCTGGAGTTGATTCTGTTCTGAGTTATGTTAATTGCAAAGTTGTCTGTAAGAGTTGGTATTCAGTATTAAAGTGAATCAGGTACTATGTTAATATTTTATGGTGTTGAAGTGAAGTGTGAAGTATAACAGTAATAATAAAGTAAGAATAGAAGTTCTGCATATGTTTAGTGAAGTTAATTGTCGGAAGTTAAACAATGATTTGGGAAAATACATAAAGGGCCTCTGAATTATCAGACCCCTGACCATCCCAAAAACCCACGTGTAAACTTTAATAATTTAACAACTTTAACACTGGCGCCGGCCATGGGGCATGGAGTAGCCAGTCGGTGCATAGACTAAAAGTTGAGAAAGAATCCGATGATATATGCCTGTAACACGTTTCGGAGAATCGTACCCAAAGTACAGAAGGGATCAGCATCCTTGGAAAATTCCTAGTGCATTGGGAACACCTCCGGGTAGTAGTGGTGACGAACAATCGTTGGAAGAAAAACGAGAAATCTGGGCTAGTGGAGTACCACCTCAAAATTTCCTTGTGCAAGGATTACAAGGTATACCAGAACTGCAACCAACACCATCTGCGGAAAGTAAGGTTGGTGAAGTAAGCATTGGTTCCGGTGATAGTGTGGAAATTTCCGATAGGAGTTTGTGGAATTTTGGTGGAACCTTAGATAATTCCAGGGCCGGTTTGCCGAATTTGGGTGAAAGTTCTATTCTTGATTCTGATTTTGAGGGAACTAGTGTATTTTTGGATGAAAGTTTTGGTGAAAAGCTCACTTCAGAAGTCCATTACGATGAAGGGCAATTGGGTGTAGGCGTATGGGAACGACTTAACAATATCTGATTACTGGAGAACATGCAAGATGACGGGACAACAGAGTAGCCATTAGGCTTAATTAGTTCAACTCATTCGGCAGTAACATTCCCTCTTGGTTTAAACACCATGAGTGGTTCGCAACATCACCAAAAGCAACATCAACAACAACAATAGCAGCAACAGTAGCAGTAGTAGGCCATACCGCCACGACTGGTACCTACTGGAGTTACATATACAAAATTTGGAGGATTTCTCGATGACGATCCGGATGCACATGTGAGAACCTTTGAAATTAATTATGTTGTACTCAACTATCCAACAGATCCGGCATATAAGGCTATAGTGTTCCAATCTACACTGGTTAATGTTGGTGCATTACAAGCCTTCACACTTTGGCTTGGAACCTTTGAAGGATGTCTCACATGTAGCAAGAACCATAGAAACACTTGCCTATGTGTTATTACATTTTACTCATTGTAAAAGTCTATATGACTTGGCATTTACATGTAATCACTTTAATCACTTACCTACTTGATTGGATTCGTGGAAAATTGGATGGTGTAATTGGAGAGAATATCTCCCTACTTTTAGAGGAGAGATTCTAGGGAGCTTAGATTTGCATTTCAAATTCAAATGATCACTCAACTCATATAAAAGTGAAGAGAAAAAGGTCGCGAAAAAGCTAGTCATTTTTGAGCTCACATCCCGAGGCATTTCTGTACAATTAGTTGAGTGTGTGTGGCCTACTCCATAGCCTACACCTCTGAGTACCATTGACTGATGTTTACCACACCAATGGGAATGTACACCTACATGATCTAATACAAATACTTACATTCATCATCTCTGTTTTGTCTGAGTCATCTACTTCAAGTCTGTCAACTTCAAAGGAGCATATCTCAGGATCTACTTAACCAAATCAAGTGATTCAAAGCACATTGGAACCAGCTCCAAGCATACTACATGCCTACAAAGTTTTAAGTTCAAAGGGTCAGCCACCTGGGAGAAATCGCTCTCGAAGTGAACTCTGGTATTCTGCTACAGTGTTCCTAAAAAGTCGGGGGTACATATAATTTTGCTAAACTCATTTCTCAGAGTATAGTTTGTCATTTCTTCTCATTCCACTTGAAAATGGTAGCTTGTTAAGCTAATTTCATATGTTTAGAAGGAATTTGATCAGTTGTTAGTGTGCTGGTCACAGTGAGTGAAAGACTGAGCAGGTGTCACTACAAAAATAGCAAGTATTTCTTGTTTTTGAAGTGTCAAGTTATCTGTTTTGATTTGATCATTACACATATCATTTGCAAAGTACATATATGCTTTCTTGGTATCATTTGGAAGCTAAGCAAGTGTACTAAGCATATCTGAAGCAAAGGAGGGCTGAAGCAAAGCAGGTCTAGCAGCTTCAACTCAATCTCTTGAGTGCATCCTACCATCTCTCCCAACAGTGGTATCAGAGCAAATAAGGTAAACATGGGAGATGGTTTTCCTTCATTCATTGACAAATTGGACAGGAACAATTACCAAGCTTGGTCTCTAAGGATGAAGACCTATCTACAAGGAAGAAGCTTATTTGGATTCATATCAGGAGATGAGGAATTGCCCTCATTCAAAGCTAGAGGACTACCCACCAAGGATGAACAAGAGAGACTCAACCAATGGTGTGCAAAGGATGCTTTGGCAAGGTCTTACCTTCTTAACTCTATATCTGATTTCCTTTTACCTCATATAAGGAACTGTAAGACTTCCCAAGAGACTTGGGAAACTCTGTCAACATATTTCTCTTCCAACACAAGGGCCAGGAAGAATCAACTGTGGATTGAAATCACAACCCTTAGGAAGCAGCCCAAGCAATCAGTCTCAGAGTATGTGACCAAGATTAAAGATGTGGCAGACCAATTAGCAAGCATTGGAGAGGAGATTGAAGAGGAGCAAATAGTCAGGCAAGTAACAAATGGACTCAAGGCAGATGATAAGTGGGAAAAGCTTCACCACTGCAATGGACCTCTACATGGACATGCATACCCCAGATTGTTTGAACAAGCCAATCACAAATTAGTGATTATAAAGATCTTGAAGAAGGCTTATGGTCAGAATGAAGTGGAAGAAGATACTTGAGAAAGTGAAGGAGATTTCAGAATGATGTCTTGTACACATATGTACATATAAGTGGAAATCCTTGTAAATTGAGTAGAGCTAAATCCTTAGGATGATAAGGAGTAATGTCATAGATGCGGGATGAGTCAAAAATCATGTATATATAAGTTAATGATGATAAGAAATGTGAGAGAGAGTCATTTGTAAATGACAAATGTCTTAGAGATGTGTAGAGAGTTTTTTCCCAGAAAATAGCGACGGGTTTTTCTCTGAATGCTCTCTGTCTGATCATGTGGATCAAGATTCCTTTTGTACACATCTAATTGAGAAGCTAATGAAGCTATGTTCAGAGTTTCATAATCTAATTCCTCTCCTACTGTGAGAATGATCAATAGGAACATTTGTATGTAGAAATGAAAACTGAAGTCTGAGAGTAGCGCACTTTTCCGTGTCAGTGTTTTGCTTAGATCTCAGTGTATACTGTAAAGTTTTTGATGAGTGAGCACTTAAAATTTAAGTTTGGAGATAAGGAAGCTATGACTAGAAGCATTTAGCAAAACGGGTTTTGTATTGGGAGAAATCAACTTAAGAAGTTGACCATGTCGAAGGCGCTACTTCTGGAAGACAATTATGACATACCTTTGATCTTAAGGATCAAATTAAACTTTTGGTGATTAGTTTTGAGAACTAATGATTAGTATGATTGCGCAAAGGTGTTGCGAATACTTGTGCATCATTTACTTGAAGAAATTTGAAGTTATGTGCAGGTAATGAAGTCGATTTTTGAAGCAGACTTTCTGAAGTAAACACTTCTTCACTCAGAGAAGTGTTAATGGAAATTTTGGTAAAGAAGAACAATATTTGTGTAAAGTTTGGTTTATAACTGACATAGAAGTGTTCTTAAGTCAGTATAGATCAAACTGTTGGAGATTAAGAGGTCTCCAACAGTGGTATCAGAGCTGAAGGTGTAATACAAGAAAAGAAAAGACAATTGAAGTTCCGATTGGTGCAGATATTGGAGTTCTTCCAAATCAAAGGAGGACAAGGACAAATTATTGAAGATAACCTGCAGAAGTTCAAAGCACGAGTTCGAAAATAATCAAGAAGGACAAAGCTCATATCAAAGGTACACTTTATCCTCATAAACCATAGTAATTGCAGATACAGAAGGTCAAGGATGGGAGAAAGCTTGCAGATTGATAAGCTAGATAGGGAGAACTATCCAGCTTGGTCCATGAGGATGGAGGCACACCTCATGAGTAAAGATTTGATGGCCTTCATTACAGGAGATGAAGAAAAGCCTGAATTTGCAGATCCTAGTGTTCCAACTAGGGAAGAACTTGCAGTCTTGAAGACTTGGATGAGAAAGGATGCTCAAGCAAGGAGTATCATTTACATGGCTGTAAATGATTATCTTTTACCTCACATTAGAGGATTGGAAAGTGCTGCAGATGTTTGGAATGCTTTGGAAGAGCATTTCCAGAATACAACCAAGTCAAGGAAGTCCTCACTATGGGCTGAGTTCACAACCTTCAAGAAGAAGAGCTCACAATCAATTTCTGATTATGTGGCAAGGATGAAGGATATTGCAGATAGCTTGGGAGCAGTGGATGAAGACATTGAAGAGGAAAAGTTGGTAAGACAAATACTTACAGGTCTGAGAGGAGATGAGAAGTGGAAGCCTTTCATATTGTCCATAGAGTTGCACTTGATCACTTTACTCCTGATCTTAATCAATTGCTAGGACACATGCTAACTTTTGAGCAGGACATTAAAGGAGACAATGATAGAAGTGCAAGTCAAGCTATGTACTCCAAGGACAAGAAAAAGAATGGCAAGGGAAAGCAATCGACTGATGATGAAGGAAATTCAAGTCAAGCTAACTTCACAAAAGGAAAGGTGAATTTCAGAGGTAAAGGAAGAGGAGGTAAGAACAAAGATAATGCTAAAGCTTGTTGGATTTGTGGCAGAACTAATCATTTGGCAAATGATTGTTGGTATAACAATCAAAATGGTGGAAGCAATAATCAGAATTTTAATCAAAGAGGTAGAGGAGGCAGAAACCAAAGAGGCAACTTCAGAGGAACAGGTGGTAGGACATCATATGCTAGAGGAGGTGGAAGAAACTTCCAATCTCAGTCCTACAACAACAATTATTATAATTATGCATCAGATCAGAAGGATGATATGACTCTTATCTTGAATGCAACTCATGAATCAGTAGGAGAAGATCAAAGAGTGTTTTATATTGATTCAGGATGTAGTAACCATCTGAGTGGGAATCTATCCTTGATGACTGATATGGAAGCAAAGGTGAATGGACATACAGCTCAAACAGGTGACAATACCAAACATAAAGTGGAGAGCATTGGATCAGTGAAGACAAAGAGTGGAAGTATACTTTTGAGCAAGGTACTTTATGTTCCTACTATTCCTAAAAATTTGATAAGTGTAGGGCAAATTGTGGAGAAAGGATATGAGGTAAGATTCACAAATAATGGTGTTTATGTGCAAGATCCAAATCAAGGATATAGAAACATAATTGCAGGGAAAAAGGAAGGAAGATTGTTCACTCTCAAAGTCCAAGGTAATGTGGGACATGCATTATTTACTTATGGAAGTCAAAAGGTGTCTGAATTAGACCTATGGCATAAAAGGCTAGGTCATTTCAATGAGAGAGCTATAAAGGAAATGTCAAAGAATCAGGTGGTGCTTGGATTGCCAAATGTTGAAGGGCAACATATGGTGTACAAGTGTGAAGCTTGTCAATTAGGTAAAGCACATAAAGGTTCTTACAACAAATTAGGGTACAAGCATTCAAATATGCTTGAATTGGTTCATACAGATGTATGGGGTCCCTCAAGGGACTATAGCATAAATGGATCCAAATATTATGTGTTGTTTGTTGATGATGCAACCAGATGGATTACTTTGTATGTAATCAAGGATAAATCAGAAGTTTTCAAGACATTCAAACATTTTCATGCCTATGCAGAAAGGATCACAGGGCAAAAGCTTAAGAGGTTAAGGTCAGATGGAGGGGGAGAGTATTTCTCTAAAGAGTTTGATGATTATTTGTGGAATGCAGGTATAAAAAGAGAAGTAACTTGCAGGTACTCTCCTCAACAGAATGGAGTAGCAGAAAGGAGAAATAGGACTCTTGTAGAATTTGCAAGAGCCATGATGAAGGAAAAGAATTGTCCAAATTACTTATGGGCAGAAGCCATTAACACTTCAACATACCTTGTGAATAGGTTACCTTGTAAAGCTTTGGATGGAGGAACCCCTTATGAAGCATGGTGGGGTAAGAAACCTACTCTTGATCATTGTAAAGTATTTGGATGTGTAGCATATGCTTATGTTCCTTCACAATTAAGACATAAGCTAGAACCAAAAGCAGAGAAGTATGTGTTTATTGGATATGATGATAGACAGATGGGTTACAGGTTGTGGAGTCCATCCACAAAGCAATTTCTTGTTACCAAAGATGTAACATTTGATGAGAAAAATACATGGTATACAGGATCAACAAATGATTATGCAGGTGTTGAAGAGATACAAAGAAAAGGAAAGGCAAAAGTAAAAGTGTATGAAGAAAGTATTGATGATGTTGACTCTAAAAGTAGATTGCAGGATCATGTAGAAGAAGGGCCAAGATTTGATCCAGAATCAAATGAGGCTGAAACTTCGAGAAGTGCAAAAATCAGAAGATCCTCAAGGGAAAGGAAAGAACCTATAAGGTATAGTTATGATACATCTTTTCTAACAACAAAAGATTATGCTTACATTGTGAAGACAGAAGAAGATCCAATCACTTATGAAGAAGCCAAAGGTAAACAGAATTGGGAGAAGGCAATGCAGGAAGAGTATGATGCTCTACTTGAAAATGAAACTTGGGAATTAGTACCAAGACCAAAGAATCAGAAAGTCATTGGATGTAAGTGGGTATATAAAACAAAAAGGTTTGCAGATGGTAAGGTGTCTAGATACAAGGCTAGACTTGTGGTCAAAGGTTATGCCCAAACTTATGGGGTAGATTATGATGAAACCTTTAGTCCTGTTGCTAAGATGTCTACAATTAGAACATTGATTGCTATTGCTGCTTGTAAAGGATGGAAGTTGTCACAATTAGATGTGAAAAATGCATTTCTAAATGGATACATTGCAGATGAAGTATACATGGAGCAACCAGAAGGTTTTATGAATTCAATTGGATTGATTATGTGTGTAAGCTCAAGAGAGCTTTGTATGGGTTGAAGCAGGCCCCAAGAGCTTGGAATTACAGACTTGTCAAGTTCTTGAATGAATGTGGATTTCAAGCATCAAAGGCAGATAGTAGCTTGCTAGTGAAGGCAAGTGAAAATGGATACATTTACATGTGCATTTATGTTGATGATATTATTGTCACAGGAACAGATGCTCAAGGAATCAATGAACTTAAAAGGCAAATAGAGAAGGAGTTGAAGATAAGTGATTTGGGAAACTTATCTTATTTCCTAGGAATGCAGATTGTATATACTCAACATGGAGTATATCTTTCACAAGAGAGGTATTTGAAGAATCTTCTAGTCAAGTTTAACATGGAAGATTGCAAGACTTCAACTACACCATTGGAGGTAAATCATAAATTGAGCAGGTATGGAGGTGAAGAATTCAATGATATGAAGAAATATCAGAGTTTGGTAGGTAGTTTAATTTATGCTACCTTGACAAGACCAGATTTATCATATGCAGTAGGTGTGTTGTCACAATTTATGCATTGTCCAAAGAAGACTCATTGGATTGCAGCCCAAAGGGTACTCAGATATATCAAAGGAACCCTAAGTGAAGGTTTGTACTATGGTTTCACTTTTGACACAAGAATTAAAGTGTTTAGTGATGCAGATTGGGCAGGTGACTCAGATGATAGAAGGTCTACTCATGGGTATCTCTGTTATGTTGGAGATAAATTAGTTTCTTGGTGTTCAAAGAAGCAACATACAGTTGCTTTATCATCCACAGAAGCTGAGTATAAAGGAATGGTAGAAGCTGCAAAAGAAGTGATATGGTTGAAGACCTTGATGAAGAGTTTTGAAACTGATCATAATACTCCAGTTATTTTTGGAGATAATATGAGTTCTTTGTATTTGGCAGCTAACCCTGTTTTTCATGCCAGGACTAAGCACATAGAGATTCAGTATCATTTCTTGAGGGAAAAGGTACTTGATAAAGAGATTGAAGTGATGTATACTCCAACAAAAGAACAAGTGGCAGATATGATGACAAAGAGCTTGGATGGACCTAAGCTACAGAGATTCAAGGAAATGGCAGGAGTGAAGAAGAATGGAATAATCACAATTAGTGATTGAGGGGGAGCTGTTGGAACAAGCCAATCACAAATTAGTGATTATAAAGATCTAGAAGAAGGCTTATGAGCAGAATGAAGTGGAAGAAGATACTTGAGAAAGTGAAGGAGATTTCAGAATGATGTCTTGTACACATATGTACATATAAGTGGAAATCCTTGTAAATTGAGTAGAGCTAAATCCTTAGGATGATAAGGAGTAATGTCATAGACGCGGGATGAGTCAAAAATCATGTATATATAAGTTAATGATGATAAGAAATGTGAGAGAGAGTCATTTGTAAATGACAAATGTCTTAGAGATGTGTAGAGAGTTTTTTCCCAGAAAATAGCGACGGGTTTTTCTCTGAGTGCTCTGTATCTGATCATGTGGATCAAGATTCCTTTTGTACACATCTAATTGAGAAGCTAATGAAGCTATGTTCAGAGTTTCATAATCTAATTCCTCTCCTAGTGTGAGAATGATCAATAGGAACATTTGTATGTAGAAATGAAAACTGAAGTCTGAGAGTAGCGCACTTTTCCGTCTCAGTGTTTTGCTTAGATCTCAGTGTATACTGTAAAGTTTTTGATGAGTGAGCACTTAAAATTTAAGTTAGAAGATAAGGAAGCTATGACTAGAAGCATTTAGCAAAAGGGGTTTTGTATTGGGAGAAATCAACTTAAGAAGTTGACCATGTCGAAGGCGCTACTTCTGGAAGATAGTTATGACATACCTTTGATCTTAAGGATCAAATTAAACTTTTGGTGATTAGTTTTGAGAACTAATGATTAGTATGATTGCGCAAAGGTATTGCGAATACTTGTGCATCATTTACTTGAAGAAATTTGAAGTTATGTGCAGGTAATGAAGTCGATTTCTGAAGCCGAATTTCTGAAGTAAACACTTCTTCACTCAGAGAAGTGTTAATGGAAGTTTTGGTAAAGAAGAACAATATTTGTGTAAATTTTGGTTTATAACTGACATAGAAGTGTTCTTAAGTCAGTATAGATCATACCTTTGGAGATTAAGAGGTCTCCAACACAGATCTCACAACACTCATGGGCCAACTATTCACACATGAAGCAAAGTTTACAAAGGCAGGAGATCAATCAAAAGGTAACAACCCCTCTACTCTATATACTGATAAGAAAGTTAAGGATAAAGGTAAAGGGAAGAAGCAGGAAGAAGAAGGCTCTACCTCCCAAGCTAATTATGCAGGGAGAGGTAGATCTTCAAGAGGAAGAGGCAGAGGAGGTAAGTCAGGTAGGGGGAGACCCTACAACTCATCACCATGCAACATTTGTGGATTGTCCAATCATACCACAGATGAATGCTACAAGAACTACAAGAATCAGAGAGGAAGAGGCTATCAAAGAGGTGGATACTCTCAAGGGAGAGGCAGGTTCAACCAACACCAAGGCTACAATGGATACAACAATCAATACAACAACAATTACAACAACAACCACAATGGTAACTATCAAGGTGGATTCAGAAATAGAAGGGATTATAACAACTACACAGAGGAGCAAGATGACTCCCTATTGATCATGAATATGACCTCCAAGCCAGGTACAAATGATGATCATTTATTTTATATTGATTCAGGATGTTCTAACCATGTAGCTAGCAATGTGACACTACTCTCTGATTTGGAAGAACCCAAGGGCAAACATCAGGTACAGACAGGTGATGATACTAAACATTCTGTTGTAAAGATTGGAAATGTAAAGACATGTGATGGTAACCAGAATCTATTGAGCAGGGTACTCTATGTACCAACCATCACCAAGAATCTAATGAGTGTTGGTCAGATTGTGGAGAAAGGTTTGCAGGTCAGGTTCACTCAACATGGAGCATATGTGGAGGACCCAAGACATGGTTTCAAAAGAATTGCCAAGGGGGAGAAATCAGGTAGATTGTTTACTTTTGAGCTAGAAGACACCAAAACATTGCTTTATATAATTACAAGGATCAAACACTTTCAGAGTTAGAAATATGACACAAGAGGTTAGGTCACGTAGGTGAAAGAACCCTAAAGCAAATGTGCAGGGATCAATGTGTGCTTGAGATACCTAATGTATCCAAGCAACACATGATTTATAAGTGTGGAGCATGTCAGTTTGGTAAGTCTCACAGGTTGCCCTATTCAAGGAAAGGTTTCATGCATAAAGACTACCTAGACTTGGTACACACAGATGTTTGGGGACCTAGTAAGGATCCTTCCATTTCAGGTTCAAGGTACTATGTGTCCTTCATTGATGACTATAGCAGGTGAACTATCTTATACTTTATGAAACATAAAGATGAAGTGTTTAATTGTTTCAAGAGGTATCTTGCACTTGTTGAAAACCAAACAGGAAGAAACTTGAAGAGGCTAAGGTCAGATGGTGGAGGAGAATACTTCTCCAATGAGTTTGAAGATTTCTTGCAGGAAAGAGGCATCAAAAGGGAGATAACTACAAGGTACTCACCTGAACAAAATGGGGTAGCTGAAAGAAGGAATAGACTCATTGTAGAAACAGCTAGGTCTATGCTTAATGAAAAGAAGTTGCCAAATTATCTTTGGGCAGAGAGTGTATCCACTGCCACCTATCTCATAAATAGATTGCCATCCAAATCACTTGATGGCATGACACCATATGAAGCTTGGCATGGTAAGAGACCTTCTCTGGATCATTGTAAAATCTTTGGTTGTGTAGCATATGTGCATATTCCTTCACAGGTAAGGGGAAAGCTAGACCCTAAAGCTGAAAAATGTATCTTCATTGGTTATGATTTGAACCAAAAGGGATACAGGTTCTACAACCCAACAAACAAAGGCTTCAAGGTAAGCAGAGATGTCATCTTTGATGAGAATGACTCATGGTATGAGAATGAATGCAGGAAGGTTAGTCTACCCTATGACTTGCAAGAAGAGTTCCCAAAGCTAATCAAAGAGGAACCAAGCAATGGAGAAGATCCAAGCTCAGAGGATGATGACACTATCAACCTTGAGGAGTTCAAAGCATGGAAGTCCAAAGGGAAGATGAAGATGAAGCAACTAGAGGATATTCCAGAATCCTCAAATCAATCTGTTAGAAGATCTCAGAGAGAAAGCAAAAAACCAATCAGATTTGGGTATGACACATCACTTGTAACTAAACATTCTGTATATCTTGCAAAGGATTTTTTGAATGAAGAACCAGGTACCTATGAAGAAGCAATCACCAAACCAGAATGGAAAGGAGCTATGGATGAAGAAATGGAAGCTCTCAAGGAGAGTGATACTTGGGACTTGGTACCCAAGAAGGACTCTATGAAGGTGATAGGATCCAGATGGATCTACAAGCTAAAGAGGAATTCAGATGGAACAATAAACAGGTACAAAGCTAGGTTGGTTGCCAAGGGTTTTGCACAAACCCAAGGCATTGATTATGAGGAGACATTTTCTCCTGTGGCTAAGATGCCAACTATCAGAATATTGGTGAGTGTAGCTGCATCCAAGAATTGGAACATGTACCAATTGGATGTCAAGAATGCTTTCTTGAATGGATGGATATCAGAGGAAGTCTACATGTCACAACCACCTGGCTATGAAGATCCCAAGAAGGTAAACTATGTTTGTAAATTGAAGAAGGCTCTATATGGATTGAAGCAGGCACCTAGAGCATGGAATTACAGGTTGACAACTTATCTCCAAGACCAAGGATTTGTAATGAGTAAAGCAGACACTTCTCTATTCATAAAGAGAAGTAGTACAGAGGTAATCTACTTGTGTGTTTATGTTGATGACATCATCATTACAGGTAATGATGTCAATGGGATTAGACACATCAAAGAACAGATGATGAAAGAGTTCAAGATTAATGATCTTGGATTATTGAAGTACTTCTTAGGTCTTGAGTTAGTCTACACCAACTCAAGTATATATATTACTCAAAAGAAGTATGTACAGGATATGGTCAAGAAGTTTGGCTTGCAGGATGCTAAAGTCTCAACTACTCCAATGGAGGTCAACCTAAAGCTAAGTGCTCATGAAGGAGAAGAAGTCCAAGACATCACAGGATATCAAAGCATGGTAGGTAGTTTGAATTATGCTACCTTGACAAGAATTGACATAGCATATGGAGTTAGTGTGCTTAGTCAATTCATGCACAAACCAAGGGCACCTCACCTAGAGGCAGCAAAGAAAATCTTGAAGTACCTCAAAGGAACTCAGAACCATGGTTTGTACTTTGCTTATACATCAGATATTGACATTAAAGTATACTCAGATGCAGATTGGGCAGGATGCAAGGATGATAGGAGGAGCACATCAGGTTACATTTGTTTTGCAGGAGAAAAACCTATTTCTTGGTCAGCCAAGAAGCAACCTACAGTGGCATTGTCATCCACTGAAGCAGAGTATAGAGGGCTTGCCAATGCCACTCAAGAAGCTATCTGGTTGAAGCTCTTGTATACAGAGTTAGGTCTATACACTAGACCTCCAATTATCTTTGGAGATAACACTAGCTCTCTTCACCTTGAAGCTAATCCAATATATCATGCTAGAACCAAACACATAGAGGTTCATTACCACTATGTGAGAGAGAAATTGCTAAGTAGAGACATTCAATTGACTTATGTGTCTACTAATATGCAATGTGCAGATTTACTCACTAAGGCATTGGATGGAAACAAGCTATGCAGATTCAAATCCATGATTGGATTGCAGGATGTGATTGAAGACTAAAGATGAAGACTTAAGCCAAAGTGCTTGGCTTGAGGGGGAGTTGTTGGTGCATTACAAGCCTTCACACTTTGGCTTGGAACCTTTGAAGGATGTCTCACATGTAGCAAGAACCATAGAAACACTTGCCTATGTGTTATTACATTTTACTCATTGTAAAAGTCTATATGACTTGGCATTTACATGTAATCACTTTAATCACTTACCTACTTGATTGGATTCGTGGAAAATTGGATGGTGCAATTGGAGAGAATATCTCCCTACTTTTAGAGGAGAGATTCTAGGGAGCTTAGATTTGAATTTCAAATTCAAATGATCACTCAACTCATATAAAAGTGAAGAGAAAAAGGTCGCGAAAAAGCTAGTCATTTTTGAGCTCACATCCCGAGGCATTTTTGTACAATTAGTTGAGTGTGTGTGGCCTACTCCATAGCCTACACCTCTGAGTACCATTGAGTGATGTTTACCACACCAATGGGAATGTACACCTACATGATCTAATACAAATACTTACATTCATCATCTCTGTTTTGTCTGAGTCATCTACTTCAAGTCTGTCAACTTCAAAGGAGCATATCTCAGGATCTACTGAACCAAATCAAGTGATTCAAAGCACATTGGAACCAGCTCCAAGCATACTACATGCCTACAAAGTTTTAAGGTCAAAGGGTCAGCCACCTAGGAGAAATCGCTCTCGAAGTGAACTCTGGTATTCTGCTGTAGTGTTCCTAAAAAGTCGGGGGTACATATAATTTTGCTAAACTCATTTCTCAGAGTATAGTTTGTCATTTCTTCTCATTCCACTTGCAAATGGTAGCTTGTTAAGCTAATTTAATATGTTCAGAAGGAATTTGATCAATTGTTAGTGTGCTGGTCACACTGAGTGAAAGACTGCGCAGGTGTCACTACAAAAATAGCAAGTATTTCTTGTTTTTGAAGTGTCAAGTTATCTGTTTTGATTTGATCATTACACATATCATTTGCAAAGTACATATATGCTTTCTTGGTATCATTTGGAAGCTAAGCAAGTGTACTAAGCATATCTGAAGCAAAGGAGGGCTGAAGCAAAGCAGGTCTAGCAGCTTCAACTCAATCTCTTGAGTGCATCCTACCATCTCTCCCAACAGTTAATGAGGCTGCTCGGTGGTTAACTGAATATGACATTAATCATTTCGCTCAGTACGATGATGTTAAGGATGCCTTCTTACAACGATTCCAGTTGAAGAAAAATGTGGTTGATATTTTTCACTATTTGCAAAACAATAGACAAAAACCACACCAGAATGTGTAGGAGTATGCAATTCTATTTCGTACTCATCTATGGCAACTACTGCCGGTGCATGGTAACCTACCGGATGATGTGATCACCCAGTGATTCATTAATGGGTTAAACCCTCAACTTAAACAAGTAATGATCATATGATGTGTGGGTGGTATGACTCTCAATGCGATCATAGCCATGGCATTACAGTTGGAACATAAGGTGGGTGGATTTGCTAAAGATTTGGACTGGCTGAAGGCAACCAAGGGCACGAGTGAGGATCCATTGAAACAAGTGTATTGCACAAAATGTAAGAACCTGGGACACACTGCTTTTACATGTGCACTAAACCAAATGTACTGTGCTATTTGTAATATGTTGAGTCACTCCACCAAAACGTGTCCATATAATGCCAAAGTATAGGCCAAGGCCAACCGTAAATGCTATAATACAGGAGCAGGAACAACAGGCTGCCCAATATGTACCACCGCAGTTGAGGAATATGTCCTACCAAAGTTATAAAACCTATCCGGGAACACGACCAAACAACTTCGGCCAGACCCGGTGGAACTCCGGTCAATTGGGTGAAGGAACATCCCTTCCGCCACCCAGATGCCATTTTTGCGGTGATATTGGACATATCCGAAGATCTTGTAAAGAGGCGGCCGAGTATGATAAATGAAGAAAAGATCGACAACATCCAATGGCCAACATGGTATATATTTCAGCAGTAGATACTCAAGCAGCAGTAGTCCAAACACGATCCGGCAAGAAATTACAACCGGCTACTGAGATTTTTGAGCCTTGCATTCGAGAACAACAGAGAGTTTTTACCAAAGCTAGTATGTGGGCTAGTCAAGAACCAACCATTTTTCTAGATCCAGTACCGGTGGTCCAGTAGATAGCACCAAATCCACCACCGGAAGAACGGAGTCCGGTGAAAGTGTTGCCGGAGAGTCCATCGAATGCGGTAAGGAGTACGTCGAATTTTGACTCTGTGTGGAACATTCTATCATAGGCCTCCATTACAATATCGTTGGGGCAATTGTTAGCCTTGGTTCTAGGTGTACGACAACAATTTCAACAACAAGTTTGTCCAAAATCTTTGTGTACACCTACTACGGCCATTATTAGGTCAGAAACTAATTCTACAGTGGACCATGTTGTTCCTTTAATTATGGTATGGTATAAAAACCACAAAATTAATCAAGTGTTAATTGATGGAGGCTCTGGTGTGAATATTGCGACATCCACTCTTTGTAAATGGTTAGGATGGACTCAGATTGAACCTGTTGAATTTTTCGTGAGGATGGCGGATCAATCCAGGGTCTATCCAGTGGGTTTGGTATGTGATATACCCATTACTCTTCAGGGAGCGGTGTTCAAAATGACTTTTGTTGTTCTAGAATTACCTGACTCAACTCTGGACTACAACTTGCTGTTTGGGAGGCCCTGGCTGAAACGAGCCAAAGTATTGCAGGACTGGTCAACACACGAACTTATTTTCAAAAGTAACCACCAAAAGTATGTAGTTCCGTTGGATAAGATGACGCCATGTGACCTCCATGCTCGACCCTACGTAGCCGAACCTGTGCATATGTTGGATGGACTTTCAGATGATGAAGAAGAAGCTTTTCTCAATGCTAATCGGGATTTTCTTGCCTTGGGAACAGTCAACTTACAAGCGGTTGCATATAATTGGAAACCGATCGTCTGTTCAGTAGTTCCGGTTACACAAGAAGGGGACCTACCTATGGATCAAGCTTTGAATGCCCAGAGTTTCCACCATTTATTCCAATCACCTGAGGATATACCCATGCCACGACAGTTTTATGTACCGAAAGATCAACTTATCACCTACGATCTGGGAAATAAGGATACACCACGACCGATCAAGATTAAGGCGGGGTTACTGGAAACTTTTCAAAATGATCTACTATAGTTGTTGACTGAGTCCCAAGATGTATTCGCATGGGACTATTGAGATATGAAAGGGTTGGACCCTCGCATCTATCAACACCGTGTGATGCTCAAGCTGGATGCATGCCTAATCAAGCAACCCAGCTATCGCATGAACCCAAATTATGCTGCTCAAGTGAAAGCTAAATTGGATCGCTTGCTGAAAGTAGGTTTCATCGTTCCCATTGAGCATGCAGAATGGATTTCACCTATTGTTATCATCCCAAAGAAAAATAAGCAGTTACGTATCTGTGTGGATTACCGAAAACTAAATGTGGCGACCATACCGAATCCCTTCCCACTTCCCTTTTTGGATACAATGCTCGATGATGTTGCCAGACGAGAAATGTATTCCTTTTGGATGGTTACAATGGCTATAATTAGGTGCGCATGGCTGAAATGGACATACCAAAGACTGCGTTTATTACAAATTGGGGTGTATATGCATGTACGGTGATGTGGTTCGGTCTTCGCAATGCTCCTAGTACCTTCCAATGATGTATGCAAGAAATTTTCCCCCCTTACTTAACCACCTTTATGCGAGTGTATCTGGATGATTTTTCATTATCGGCTGATACATCGGCTCACCTTTACCACCTATGGTGTTGCTTCTCTAAGTGTCGAGAGTTTCAGTTGTGCTTAAACACTACGGTGCTGCTTAACCCAAGTGATCGGGTGATACATCGGCTCACCTTTACCACCTACGATGCTGCTTACCCAAGTGATCGCTTCCAGCTCTGTGCAGACTGATGCACATCTAGTTGAACCTCAAATTTTGAAGGAGATGTTAGAATCCCTCAAGCAGAAAATATCATGCACCTTTAAATTAGCAAGATCCATGTATATCCAAGGAATCATTGATGATTCCTAATTCTTGTAATTTTCCCTGCTAAGTTCGAGTCCACCATGTGTGCCAGTGTCAGGCCGCCAGAATATTATTTAGAAGAATAATTATAATTAGAAAAGTCTCGCACTAAAAGGGTGTCGCACAAACCTTGTACTGTTTTTCCTAATCAATAGAGTGTGCATGGAAGAGATGACAGACAGGTTGCTGGACTGTTTGATCTGGGCGATGGTCTGAAGTTGATTCTGTTCTAAGTTATGTTAATTGCGGAGTTGTCTGTAAGAGTCGGTATTCAGTATTGAAGTGAATCAGGTACTGTGTCAATATTTTATGGTGTTGAAGTGAAGTGTGAAGTATAACAATAATAATAAAGTAAGAATAGAAGTTCTGCGTATGTTCAGTGAAGTTAATTGTCAGAAGTTAAATAGTGATTTGGGAAAATACATAAAGGGCCTCTGAATTATCAGACCCCTGACCATCCCAAGAATCCACGTGTAAACTTTAATAATTAACAACTTTAATAGGTATAAGGCTAGGCTTGTTGCAAAGGGTTATGCTCAAGAAAGAGACATTGATTTTGATGAGACCTTTGCTCCTACATGCCAAATGACTACTGCTCGTAGCATCTCTGCACTTGCAGCTCATCATGGTTGGAATGGACATCAGTTGTACATTAAAACTGTAGTTCTGAATGGTGATTTGCATGAAGAAGTGCATGTTTTTCAGCCCCGTGGTGTTGTGTAGAAAGGGCATAAAAACCAAGTGTGTAGGTTGAAAAAGGAATTATATGGTTTGAAACAAGCATTACGTTCTTGGTATGAAAAGATACATACGTATCTGATTGCACATGGTTTTGAGAATACTCCAACTAATAGCACCTTATATGTTAAGTGTGTAAATGATGTGCTTCTAATCATTGTTGTGTATGTTAATGACATGCTACTCATTGGTGCCCATGAGAAGCATATTGCTGATTTTAAGGCTGATCTACATGCTTCATTTGAGATGTCATATTTGGGCCATTTGCATCATTATTTGGGCATTCAGTTTATGCAAGTTGATGGCAAAATAGCTTTGTGTCAAAGAAATTATATTGACATATTGTTGCAGTGTTTTGGCCTTGAAGACTACAAACTTATTGCCACTCCTATGGAGACAAGTTTATGGTTGCGTCTTCATGATGTTGGAGATGCATTTGATGCTATTCTCTATCAGCAGGCTGTTGGATGCTTGGTTTACTTATGCATTACTCGGCCAAATATTCATTTTTTTGTCTCAGAGATGAGCAATTTTATGCATTGCCTAGGTGTTAAGCATTGGCAGGCGGTTAAGAGCATCTTTCACTAGTTGAGTGGTACCTAGCTACTTTGATTCTTTTACCCCAAGGGAGGATCACTACTACCAGTTTTACATGTATTTTTGACTTTGGCTGGGTTGGTTTCCATGACACGTGTGTCCACTAGTGGCTTTTGCTTCATGCTTTGTAGCTCATGTATATTTTGGTTGAGCAAGAAGTAGCCTATTGTGGCCACTTCCAATTGTGAGGTTGAGTATAGGGTAGCTTTCACAATGACTTATCAGTGTGTGTGGCTAAGATGCCTTATGGCTGATTTGGGTGTTGGTCAGTCCTCTACTACCACCATCTTCACATAACTATCAGGGAGATGTTCTCTATTGGAGATATCATTTTGGCATATGTGCCCACACAAGAGAACATCGTAGACCTTTTCACAAAGGCTCTACCTAGGGAGAAGTTTGAAGCTTTCCACAAAGCTTTGGGCTTACTTCCTTTTGTGCATTGATTTCACATAGCTTGGCACTTCCTTATACTTGAGTGCCACCTTCTTGTTCACTACATCATTCCCACAGGGGATTTGTTGATATATGTAGGTAGTGATGTGTGTGAACACATTGTTGATATATTTAGTTTGATGCGTGTGAACACACTAGGACCACCGGGGCACTTTTTTCCCTCTTTAGGAGGTTTTTCCCCTAGTTTGTATATACACCTATTGACCTAATTGGTTACCTATCTTTGTACATTATACATTTAGTATTGTGTGTTGTGCTCCAAGCTTCTTCTTCTTCCTTGTGTTGTTCGCGTGCTTCTGAAGACATCTAAATCCAACAATTGTTATCAGAGCAGGTCACTGTTTCATCTAGGGCATCGTCGATACCTCTCCGGTTACAGTCTCAGAATCGCACGAAATTTGGTGAGCATACTCAAGCTGATTAGGAGATCAAAACAGCTTTGCTCTATGGTGCCAAAATCGCGATCTGAGCTCGTTTCGGCCTTCCAATGCACTATCATGGTGCTTGTGTATTTTGTATTTCTATGCCAAAGATATATACGGTCTCGGTTTGCGAATATAAGCATCTCAAAGTCTGCTATAGGTTTAGCAAAACTCGTCAGGGTGGTTCTGTTCAACTCTTTTAGATACAATCATTTTTTGGCATCAGGGTATTTTAGTCAAGGGATGTTGCAGATCAAGCTTTCCTTGTTAGTCAGAAGGGTAAAGGTAAATGGAGCTCTTCTACTAGTAAGCAAAAATCTACTAATTCAGCACAATCAAAGAAGGAAGACAGAGACGTGAAGAAAACAGAAAAGCAAAAATTTTTTTGCAAATATTGTAAAGCAAATGATCATGTCTTAAAGCTGTCCAAAATTGACTGCTAAAGAGGCAAAGAAGAAAGAGGCCAGAATTGTTGTTGCAGAGGCCTCTACATTGAAAATAGAGTCTGTTAATCTTGTGCAAAATGAAGACTGGGCGTTTACTATTGTTTGCAGTTTTGACCCATCTTCACATGAATAGTTTATGACTGCAATAGACTTAGATGTTTGGTACTTTGATAGTGGGGAAACCAAACATATTACCTTGCAGTGCAATTTCTTCACTTCACTCGAGCCTGACCCTACAAGAAATATTATCACGTGCCAACAACTCCTCTTATCCTATCATGGGAGTTGGTAAGATCATTCTGATTACTGCTGATGATAGTTTTTTAACTTTATCAGATGCTTTATTTGTGCCAGGGATCAAGAAGAATATGTTATCCATTTCAGCTTTGGCCAAGATTGGCTTGGTTGTGAAATTTGTTGATGATAGTGTTATACCTGCAGAAATCTAAAATGGTGCCCTCTTTGCCCAAACTTGAGGCCCTCAGTAAACATGTCTGCGAAGGCTATATTCTAGGCAAAATGCAGCATTCCTCCTTTCCAAAAGATGGTTCAGTTCGATTTTACTAAAAAATTGTAGCTTATTTACAGTGATGTCTGTGGTCCTATGCAGACACCATCTTTTGGAAACTACCTTTACGTCGTGTCTTTCATTGATGATTTTTCTAGGTATGCATGGGTATATCCATTGAAAGCAAAGTCTGAAGTGTTTATGTGCTTCAAATAGTTTTTGGTTTTGGTTGAAAATCTATCAGCATGTAAAATGGGCACCCTCTGTTCTACTCGAGGGGGGAATATATGTCTTCTGACTTTAATGCATATCTGGCTAAATGTGGGATAAAACATCAGTGTATAGTGCCATATACACCTCAATATAATGGAGTTGTTAAACAGAAGAACATGTCACTCATGGAGATGGCAAGGTGTATGGTCAAGAGTCAAGCTTTACCACATAGTTTATGGCTTGAGGCTATTATGTGTGCAACATATGTACTCCATATGAGGCTTGGCATGGTTGCAAGCCATCTGTTGCTCATCTGCATGTTTTTGGTTATCTGGCATATGCATTAGTGCTTGAACATCGCAAAAAATTGGATGATAAAGCAGTGAAATGTATTTTTGTTGGGTACAATTCTGAAAGAAAACGTTATCGTCTATATCATCCACAGACTAAACACATTTTGGTTAGTCGTGATGTTGTTTTTGTGGAAGATGCTATTCAGCCATTACTTTCATGTACTAAGGAGACACTTGTTAGCTCCAAAGACATGTATGATACTTTGCTACCTCTTTTTATAGGTGGACAGTTTAATGTTGGTCCTAATGAGTCAACTTCTCAACCTTTACAGGTTTCATGCGATGATGTAGATCATTCCATTTCTGATGAAGATTTACATGATGCACTTGTTGATGAGAGATCTGATATTGACGAGGCAAAAACGATGCCAAAATGGCTGGTGCTAACTTTGCATGACAGCGCATTAGATGCACCTCTGTCATATCATACTCGTTCAGGCTCTCATAGTGCCTCTTTTGCATGAGATTGCTATGCTATGGCTTCCTCTAGTCTCTGTGATGAGAATGAGCGTGTTTTGTTTGATGAAGCACAAAATTCAGAAAATTGGATGGCTACTATGCAATCTGAATATGATGCTACAATGAAGAATGATACCTAGTCTTTGTGTGACTTGCCTCCTAGCAAGAAGGCCATTGGCACTAAGTGTGTATACAAGCTGAAGTGTAAACCTGATGGAACAGTTGATAGGTATAAGGCTAGGCTTGTTGCAAAGGGTTATGCTCAACAAAGAGGAATTGATTTTGATGAGACCTTTGCTCCTACTTGCCGAATGACTACTGTTCGTAGCATCTGTGCACTTGCAACTCATCATGGTTGGAATGTACATTAGTTGGACATTAAAACTGCATTTCTGAATTGTGATTTGCATGAAGAAATGTATGTTTTTCAGCCCCATGCCTTTGTGTAGAAAGGGCATGAAAACCAGATGTGAACGATAAAGAATGCATTATATGGTTTAAAGCAAGCATCACGTGCTCGGTATGAAAAGATACATGCCTATCTGATTGCATATGGTTTTGAGAACAGTCCAACTGAAAGCACCTTATATGTTAAGTGTGCTAATGATGTGCTTCTGATCATTGTTGTGTATGTTGATGACATGCTGTTCACTGGTCCTCATGAGAAGCATATTGCTGATTTCAAGGCTGATTCGCATGCCTCATTTAAGATGTCTGATTTGGGGCATTTGCATCATTATTTGGGCATTCAGTTTATGCAAGTTGATGGCGGAATAGCTTTGTATCAAACCAAATATATTGACACGTTATTGCAGTGTTTTGGCCTTGAAGACTGGAAACCTATTGCCACTCCTATGGAGACATGTTTACAATTGAGTCTTCATGATGCTTGAGATGCATTTGATGTTGTTCTCTATCGGCAGGCTATTGGATGCTTGATTTACTTATGCTTTGCTTGACCAGATATTTAGTTCAGAGATGAGCAGGGGCACTTTTTTCCCTCTTTAGGAGGTTTTCTCCCACGACTTGTATATAGGCCTATTTCTGTAATGGGTTACTTATCTTTGTACATTCTAGTGGTAATACATTTAGTATTGTGTGTTGTGCTCCAAGCTTCTTCTTATTCTTCCTTGTGCTATTTGCATGCTTCCACAGACATCTAACTCCAACACACAGTAGGACCACTAGGGCACTTTTTTCCCTCTTCAGGAGGTTTTTTCCCTCTCTCTTGTATATATGCCTATAGCCATAATGGGTCACTAATCTTTGTACGTTCTAGTGGTAATACGTTCAGTATTGTGTGTTGTGCTCTGAGCTTCTTCTTCTTCCTTGTGTTGTTCGCATGCTTCCACAGATCTTGAACTCCAACAAACCCAAGTGCAAATTGGCCAATAGCAATTGTAATGTTTTCCGTCGAGCACAACACAACGTTCATCATATTATTAAATATTGACAAAACATGTGCTATCCTGACTAACATAACCATGTTAGACATGCCCATATCCAATGCATCTAAAGACCAACATGTCATGATATGTCCATGTTAATGACTGGCATGAGAAAATCCAATAATTATTGCATAATCACTCACTCCTCAACATCCAAATCAATTGAGAGAAATCCCACTTTACCACATACTATGTATCACAAGAGCTATCCTACTCTATCACACCAAGTATATCATCATGATCCACATGAGATGCTCTTCCAACATTGATACCACAATCAAACTGATGATCACACTCTAATTAAGTATCAACATAATACTCTACTTGGGCATCTATATCATGCTCTAAAGCATCCAAATGATAATCCAAAATATGCTCTACGTGATCATCTACTGATCAATGAAATCATGCTCCACAAAAGCATTGCTAACATCCAAAGCATGATGTACATGAACATCTATCTAAGCATATGAATACTGCCATAAATGTGCATCAAGAATGTAAATTGACCTATCTCTAGGTAGAAAAAATGAGACATGAGGAGTTTCATAGCACACATAAGGTTGAACTCCCAATGAGATGAGATTGCCCCTCACATGGAGTCCTACAATGGATACATGTGCCCAATCATGGAACCACTAACAAGCCTAAACTATCCCAAGTGCAATAAAAAAATGATCCTCGCCAAGTGATAGATGACAACCGCTATCTCACAATGGATCAACTGATCTCAAGCTCATAGGGAATGAAGGCACATAACATACATGTCTAAGTGTAAATGATTCTCCACTGGTTAGGATAAGGCATACATCTCATACACCCTCAATATCATATGCCGTACCATCAGGCATATGGGCATATCCACACCTCTTAGCTAAGAACTGATAGAACCACTTACAATGAAGCGAAACAGGAAAATTGCCTAATGCATCAAGAAAGCAAGCCACATGTGTGACATCCAATCAACAAGAGGAATCTTGAGATGATTCATAGTAGAAAATAATGTCACAATCACTAGCATAATCAATCACCATTGTTTGTCCTGAATCCACTACTATCACATGCATGTCTTTGAGGTCATTGTTGCATCCGCCTGAAGTAACATCATCGAGTATGATCCTCATGTCCATAGTGCCAACATCAAATCATTGACACGATCTATATTTCACATGAGTCGTATGACTTCCAAACATATAATGTAATCTTTGCCATAATGCATTAATCGTCTTCTCATACATAAAAAATTCATATATAGAATCCTTAAGATGCAATCGGATAGTGGATGTGGCTAATGCATCCATATCCATCCATACGTTGTTGTGGATTTCATGAGGCCTCTCTACATCTCTATGCACATACATGTGTAACTTTGCACGAATCAATGTTTGCCACATATGATCTTTTTGTCTCAGGAAGTTAGTGCCATCAAGTTGAGAAGATACCATGCTCGAAATCCAAGATACTAGGATTGTTGCAAGAGACTAGAAAGAATACTCTATTATCAATAGGATGATTCTTGCATATCCATATGCATAACTCAAATATCATACGTGCATATCTATATGCATAGCTCACATAAAAAGTTTCTGGCTAGAGAAGCAACCATGTGAACGACCTATCACATAACCATACATCTAGGATGCACACAAAACCATGAGCATAAGCCTTCTTGCCAAGCCCTTAGAATGACCAAGTAGATGGGAAAGAATCCAACGAAAAATTCAACACAATATACCATCTAAATCAGTGATCAAGATACGATAACTAGTAGCAAAAGAAGAGCAAATAGCTTGCCACCACCTATCAGTGATCTAACCATAGATAATGGCAAATACACATGCCAAAAAACCGATGGCAATACATGCCAATACAATGGAGATATGCCTCCCACTCAAGAATGAATTTAGTAAGATGGTTCAACTTGTGGCAAAATCCAAGTTAATGGAGATAAACAATGATTCAAATCTATCATACAAGCATAAAGGATCTACTAGACCATTTATCTAGCATCAAGGCTAGTGAAATTTCGACGTCTCCATTGAAAAATGGATTATTACAAAATAACTATGTGGGAATCACGATCCACATATGCCAATAATCACCTTTGCAACTAAACCACCAAATTAGTGAACATAGGTAACACACTAGCCATGCAAGTCACAAACAAATGCACAAGTGAGGCTCTAACCTTGATCATGTAACTACAAGGAAAACAAGAACATGCAAGTATTGTCATGAGGAAGGAGATAAGGAAGAGAGCTCACACACAAACTCTCACTCTCAAGGAGAAGCACACACACAGATTGAGGCAAGGAAGAATAATCTTCTTCTTCTTCTTCTATTACATAAAAGGAATGTACATGAATGACCTAAAACAAGAATACACCTACTGCAATATATAAAGACTAGTACATAAGGAAAAACCTAATTTCTGCGAATGAGTGAGCTGGCAAGAAACAAATGTGCCATCACTCTTGGTACATAAATCTAATAAAGCTCAATGAAGTGTCCCTGACATATATCGGCGTGGCCACTATACATGTGAGAGAAATGAAAGAAGTGATATGTGTTATCTTGGATCATCACATGTTGAGCTTGATATCTCAACACTCCCCCTCAAGCTCAAAGCCACGTCCTTTAATCCAAGCATCTTCTGAAACTTCTTCAGCTTCTCTGCTCCAAGTGCTTTAGTGAAAATATCAGCAACCTGCTCATCTGTTCTCACATAAACAAGATCAATATCACCTACTAATACCTTCTCTCTGATGAAGTGATAATGTACCTCGATATGAGTGAATTCCTTTTCACTCATATCCTTAAGGATGGTCCATGTATACTTCTTCCTATAACTCACCATGTAAGAAAGCATTCTTCACATCCATCTGATGCAAAGTCCATCCTTTTGCTATAGCTAATGCAACAAGTGTTTTGAAAGTAGACATTTTAGCTACAGGGCTGAATGTTTCCTCATAATCAATGCCATATGTCTGTGCATATCCTTTACCTACCAATCGTGCTTTATACCTACTTATGCTACCATTAGCATTATGTTTTACCTTGTAAGCCCACTTACAGCCTATGGGTTTCTTTCCCTATGGTAATGGGACTAGCTTCCATCTATTGTTCCCATAAAGTGCAGCCATCTCCTCATCCATAGCTTTTTCCCAATCTGCATTTCCAATTGCATCTTCAAAACAAGAAGGTTCAACATATTGTACTACCTTTGTCATGTAGGCACAATGAGGAGCCATATAACTGTCATACCTCAATCGTTGCACTGAATTCTACATCCTCCCACATCTTCTTGGTCATGGATCACTTCTCCTTGTATCATCCGCATGTGCCTTTCTTACTCCTGGAGTCTTCACAGGGGGCAATCCAAGTTCCTCATCAAGACTCTTTTCTGAACCGCTAGAATCTCCATCAACGTCTTCAAAACCTGCACATGTTTTACTACCAGCAGAAAGCTTTTCTTTACCTTTCTTGGATGTATTTGATGAATTTGCTGGATTGAAATTTCCACGCAACCTTCCACTCCATGGATTTGAATTGGAACTATTGCTTGGTGATGCATCCGATCCACTCAAAACTTGTGATTCTACACTTTATTTCAACATTTTCTTTATCATTGGGTTCAAGATTCAGTCCTTCTTTGGTGTTTGCATAGAAGCTTGACATTTCATCAAATACCACATCTCTGCTCACCTTCACCTGTCGTGTGAGTGGCTTATATCCCTTTTGCTCAAGAGTATCCACACATTTTTCTGCTTTTGGATCAAGCTTCATCCTGAACTCATCTGGAACATGTATATATGCAATACAACCAAAAACTTTCATATGTGATAAATTTGGCTTTTTACCTGTGAACTTCTCTTCAGGTGTAACTTGATGTACAACAACGATTGAAGTTATGTTCATGATGTATACAACATTATGAATAGCTTCTGCCCAATAACAATGAGGCATATTCTTTTCAGCCATCAAGGCTCTTTCTATTTTTGCAATATGTCTGTTTTTGTGCTCAACAACACCGTTCTGTTGTGGTGTGTACCTACATGAAAACTGACATGAATTCCATGACTTTTAAGAAAATTGTTGAACTCATTTGACATGTATTCACCTCCTCCATCAGATCTTAATGTCTGAATATACTTCCTTGTCTGCTTTTCCACCATAGCTTTAAAATTTTGGAAGTGAGTGAATACCTCACTCTTCTCTTTCATGAAATATACCCACACTTTCTGTGTATGGTCATCAATGAAAGTAACATAAAACCTACAGCCGCCCATAGATGTGGTCTTTGTAGGACCCCAAACATCTGTATGTACTATTTCTAGCACATTCTCACTAACATGCTTGTCATGCGGAAATGATGATCTTGATTGTTTACCAAATTGACATGTTGCACATACCTTTTGCATTTATGCAACTTTGAAATTTCGTAATCCATTGACAATCTCCTTTGACTGCATCAATTTCAGCCTTGGTAGATTTGCATGTCCAATTTGTTTGTGCCAAATCTCTATATCAGCAATAACACTTGCACCTTTTGCAAACATGGCTGCATTCATTTCAGGAATTTTCACATTTAAGGTGAACAATCCTACCCACTTTGTTTCCTTTGGCAATCAATCGACCATACTTTTTGTACTCTTCTACATATAACCCATCAGCATTGAACCTGACTTGTAATCCCTGGTAAACAATTTGTCCAACAAAAACCAGATTCTTTGTTATATTTGGAACATGCAGCACATCGGAAAGATGTTTTACCTTCCCATCCTCCATAGACAATGCTATGTTTTTTGTATGCTCGATAGGATGTGATGTATCATCACCTGTTTCGACAAATCTAGGAACTGGCAATTTTTGCAAACTACTGTCGCACTATGATGTGACAGTTTGATCTTAGAAAAACACAGTTTTTGTGTATCAACAGTGCACAGAATCACTTGAAATTCTGGATCTGGAATATATGAGTGTCGCCGAACACAGCACAAGTTACAGTTTTTGAAATTGACCTGTTTTTTTGTGGGTCCCACCTTGCAGGCTTGAAATGAAGGTTGAGATGGCTCTGAAACTTTGATCTGACAAAAAAAAGTGACCCTATAGGGATAACTCTCGAAAATATTTTGAGGTCTTCTACCTTCATGTCGATTTTCATAGAAAACAGAGGTCGTTTGTGAATTTCATTTTCTCCATGCCTTGCCACATACTCTTCACCATCGTCTTCTCCACAAGCTCTCTACAGCCACGCTAGCTCTGATACCATGTCATGAGGAAGGAGATAAGGAAGAGATCTCACACACACACTCTCACTCTCAAGGAGAAACACACACACAGATTGGGGCAAGGAAGAATAATCTTCTTCTTCTATTACATAAAAGGAATGTACAAGAATGACCTAAAACAAGAATACACCTACTGCAATATATAAAGACCAGTACATAAGGAAAAACCTAATGTCTGCAAATGAGTGAGTTGGCAAAAGACAAATGTGCCATCACTCTCGGTAGATAAATCTAATAAAGCTCAATGAAGTGTCCCTAACATATACCGGTGTGGCCACTATACATGTTAGAGAAATGAAAGAAGTGATACGTGTTATCCTGGATCATCACATGTTGAGCTCGATATCTCAAAAAGTACCAACCAAAGATCCAATCAATATCTCACATAAACATGTGCAATAGCAAAACAAAGTCCTATCTAAGTGGCATAAAATAAAGAATGACCCTAATGCCACTATACATGTACTCACAAACCACAATCCCAAATAAAGTATGAAATGGCATAAACTGAAATGAATACCACAATGCCATTGTACATGTCAAAAGCAAATCATAGAAGAGATTTCATATTGACCACCATCAAGAAATGTATTCACGCTATCAAGAATCAAACAACTGAATGTTCGTGAGCTATGTGTAAAAAACATGTCATGGAAGCATCCCCATACATCGTTCACAACCTATTCCATCCATATTCTTACATACCCCATCCCTCAATAATTTTTTCCTTCATCCTTTCCTAATTTCAAACGACATTTCTATCCCTTATTAGCTACAAACTTACACAAAAAATCATAACAAAACAAAAACATAAAAAGAAAATATGAAAGCTAAAAGAGGGAAAAGTTTTTTATAACCATTTAGTAGGGAAATAGACAAAATAGTACATTTAGTGGGGGGAGTATGTTGGGGGTGTGTAGAAGTGCGAGACACACACAAGAAACACACACAAGGAGCACAAATGCAGCAAGACACACAGAGAAGACAATGGCTAGAATAGCTCTCTCTATTGATGATGAACTGAACTCAAGTAACAACTGAATAATATCTCGAAGTACAAACTACCACCACATATGAGTGAATCATGTATGTGGTAACATAGGGAAAAAAACCTTTAGCCTACGCTAGAGTAAAAAGTGCCCACAGATAGGGAAAAGGTTGACATCAAAGCTACTCGAGGAACACATAAGTGTAACAAAACCCCCTAGAGCGGATGATGTGAACACATGCAAGGAGTGACAGATCAGCCCCCACAAGGTAATAAGCCTAAAGCTTTGTGAAAAGCTTCAAACTTTTCCCGTGGAAGAGCTTTGGTGAATATGTCTGCCACATTATCTTGTGTAGGCACATATACCAAATCAATATCTCTTGCATGAAGACGCTCTCTCACATAGTGATAATGCACCTCAATATGTTTGGTCCATGCATGAAACATTGGGCTTCATGCAACAACCAATGCACTCTGACTATCAATGAGAATATGCGTAGGACCATCAATCTCCATGCAAAGATCCATCAATAGGCATCTCACCATATACACTCCACTGTAGTAGTGAAAATTGCCCTGTACTTAGCTTCACAATTCAATGTCACCACTATAGGTTGCTTGCCCAATCACTATCTATAAAAGCATGCAAGCATGGCTGAATATCTCTGCCATAAAAGAGACCTAAGCTCAAAGTGCCTCTGAGATATCTAAACACACATTTCACCGCTTGCCAATGTTAGTGCCAGGGTTATGCATGAATCGACTCAACTGGGAAACTGCATACTGTATATCCGGCCTTGTGTTGCATGCATATATAAGACACCCCACAACTTGCTGATAAAGAGATGTGTCAAATGCATCACTAGAATCTTGAGCTGAGAACCTAGTAAATCCTTTCTCAACTAGTGTGGAAACTGGCTTGCAATCCTCAAAGTCAAAATGTTGAAGTAGTTTTTCAACATACTTTGCTTGATGCATAACAATTCCCCCCTCAACAGATACAAATTGGATGCCAAGATAGTATCTGAAAAGACCAAGATAAGTGACACCAAAAGTATGATGCAAGTTAGCCATAAGAATGTCAACTTTTGCATCACATGACCCAATCAAGAGTATGTCATTGACATAAAGAACAAGCACTGTAAGATCAGCCCCATTTTTATGTACATAGAGTGTGCTTATGGACTTCAATTGGACTACATGTGAAGCCAAGAGCAATCAAGTGCTTATGGATTTTGTCATACCATGCACATGGAGCTTGCTTGAGACCATACAAGGCTTTATGCAATCGACAAACCATATGCTCTTTCCCTTTCATACCAAATCCACGAGGTTGCTTCACATACCTCTTCTTGCAAATAACTATTGAGGAAGGTTGTTTTTATGTCCAACTAATGCACTTTCCAACCTCGATGGGTAGCCAATGCAACCATGGTATGAATGGTAGTCATGCGTGAAGTAGGTGCAAAAGTCTCCTCATAGTCAATGCCATATTGTTGCACATATCCTTTGTCAACCAATCTAGCTTTGGAGTGATCAATGCTACCATCATACTTTCTTTTAATCTTGTAAACCCACTTTGTACCAATGACATTTTTTCCTTTTGGCAATTCACACAACTCCCAAGTACCATTCCTATATATGGAATCGATTTTTGATTGCATAGCACTCATTCAATGTGGATCTTCACATGCATCTTCAAAAGTAAGTGGTTCTTCATTACATGTTGTTGCAATAAGAGAATAATCCACAAAATTACTTGATGCATGGTGAGAGCTTGATCTTGTTCTACCAAGTAAAGGTGCACTCAATTTGATGTCATGCAAAGTTTGTTTCAGCCACTTTGGCATAATTTGTGCACTCTTGATACTTATGCAACACATCATCAACGTTTATATCATCTGTGGGCTGAATTTCATGCTCATTTTCAGCCATATTTTGTCGCAAATGTTCAGCCATATGTGGCTGGAAATTTCTAGCAGTTCCAACAATTTTTGGCTGAAACATTTCAACCATGTTTGGCTGGAAATTCTCTACATTTTTAGCTCTATTCTGTTGGAATTTTTCAACCCTTTGAGCCTCAATTGGCTGATCCATATGGCCATAGTCAAGCGCACCATTTTGGAATAAAGGCATGAGTGTATCGAACAAATCTTGTGAGCTAACTTTGGCTGTTTTTTGCATTCAAGGAGAGGGAAAACTGAATTTTCAGCAAATACCACAGCTTGACTCATCATATAGTGTTCGTCAATGGATGGGACAAACGATATCCCTTACTTTCAGCACTATAACCAACATATTTCTTTGCCTTGTCATCAAGTTTTTGACGTCGTTGTGATGGCACAAGAGCATATGCCAAACAACCAAACACACACATATGACTAACCATAGGCTTATGGCCATTCCAAGCCTCATAAGGAGTGATGACTCTCAATGCTTTTGTAGTGCAGTGATTCAACACATAGTTTTGCACACATGACCACTTCCATTGAAAACTTATCAAGAAAATGCTTTCCTTTAACCATACATCGTGCCATTTCAAGTAGAGTTCTATTTTTATGCTCGGCAACACCATTTTGTTGAGGTGTATATGGCACCATACATTGGTGTGAAATATGTCTTTCACAGAGAAAAGCATTAAACTCATGTGACATGTATTCACCACCATGATCCGTGTCTAGAGTCAAAAGCTTTTGTGAAGAAAAATTTTCAGCCATAGCTAAAAATGCTTTGAAGCAAGAAAATACCTCATTCTTTGCTTCCATAGGATACACCCATGTATGACGAGTAGCATCATCAATGAAGGTAACAAAATATACATGCTTCTCAAAAGATTGAGTCTTGACAACAAAATATACATGCTTCCCAAAAGATTGAGTCTTGACGGGACCACATACATCACTATGAACAAGCTGTAATTTTCTTGTAGTGTGTGTGTGTGACTATCTTTTGGGAAAGAAGCGCAATGCATTTTTCCAAGAATGCAACCTTCACATGCATGCTTTTCAATGGACTCAAGTGTTGGCAAACCAATAACCATGTCCTTCTTTTGCAAGTAAAGCAAACTATTGAAGTTTAAGTGACCAAAATGAGCATGCCAAAGCTCGATTTTAGCCAAAATAAAAAATATACTCACAATGACACATATACTTACAAATGTAGCTACAAAACCATGATGGCCCATTTGGCCTAGGTGCGATGTGTGGCCTGACTCAACTCTCTTCGTTGCAGCAGCCTGTTTATTTAAAGAAAAAACAAACACATAAATTAAATGTAAAAAATTACTAAAATATATGAAACTTATAAATATAAACTATTAATTTGTATACCTTCTGCTGAGGAAATGACTCTTGAAGACATAGTTGTCTACAAAAAAACTTATGTGTCTCAGGTGGTATGTTAGGTTGCCTCTTATTTTTTTCCACCATACAATATCTCCTGTTAATTTAATATTAAAGAGAAAAAAAGAATCAGAATACAAACACATATATACACACACATACACATACCCACATACACATATACATGCAAACATATACACATACATATATGCATACATATAGACATATACATACATATAACATAAACACACATATACACACATACACATGCATGCATATATATTCATTCATACAAAATACATGTGTTGATAGCAGTCAGGGCACCCAAGGACTGACGAGACAAGGAAGCCAGTGGAAAGAGTCAGAGCAAAGAGAAGGACTAAGTAGACACAGCAATCAACGAAGATCTGACAAATAGACCATTCAATTTTTTCCAAAACAACATCTCTATAACAGTGATTCTCATCACTAACAATCATTGTAATTACCATTTCACCTTTTTGTAACTCCATTTTGTTCAGGCCGAGGAGTCCTCAAGCTTGAGGAGTATTAGAAGTATCATCCTACCAATTTTCATAATTTTTTTAGACCTCGTTTGAGCCCTCAAATAGGCCCTGGAACCTAATTTTTAACTATGCCGGACACTAGGTCTGGACAGGGCCAAAACTAGTCAAAAACTATAAAAAGAGCTAGAGAGCTCATTTTTTAGGTTAGCTTGTTATAGAATTGAACTTGTAAGAGCACTTTTGAGTAATCTAAAGAACTCCATTGTCTCTCTCTTCATTCTTGCCTTGTGTGTGTGTGTGTGTGTGTCTGTATGTGTGTGCATGTTTGTGTGCTTCTCACTCACACACTTGTGCCATCACTTGTTCGATTATTAGATAGGGTATTTTGAAGTTGACCATACCCCGGGGTAAGAAACTGGGGGATCCCTAGAATTGTTTTCCATAAAGACAAGGAGAAAATTGATATTAAAATGACATAAATGGAAGTGAGTTGTTATGTCAATTGAATCTAAGATTTGAGCTAACTTTGGGACTTTTACAGGTCCATTGAGAGCACTAGAGGGCATCCAAAGCAAGGCCTTTCTGCAAGCTTGAGAACGGGGTTCTTGAGCATCAAAGGGCAAGGGATCAGCAAGTGAGGTTGGAATATTCTCAACTCCCTTTGTCAATTCCTAGCTTAGGCTACACACGAGTAGTGCTAGAAGTAAGTTAGGGTGATGCTAGGCATTTGTCAAGTTGAAGACTACCTAAGTACTCAAGTTCAAGTTGAAACATAGTCTCTTTGTGATCGATAACTTAACAAAAAAGAACTTAACGTGGAACGATCAACTTAAAGTGCAAAAAATCACTCAAATATTCTTGACGAAGCGACATCAGACAAGAGCCTACACACGATAATCAACTAAAAAAGAACTAAGTGACTGATACAAATTGATCTGCAACGAGGTTGTACTTGGGAAAATTGGGGCTATTCAATTAGGCATATGAACCTTAGATCAGGGCGACACATAGGGAGAGAGAGACAGAGTCTTAGGTCTTCAGAGGCTAGTGTCAATCATACTGCTAGGTCTTGGGCCCAGCAGTTGAGCCATCATTCGCACTACCCTAGCTCTGAAACTAGCGAGTCCGAGATGTCTCATGGTATGGAGAGACCCACAGGAAGCTCAAGTGTGCCATACTTACAAAGGGTCGAAGGCCCTTACAAGACACAACTCGAATACCTTAGGACCAACTGATTAGGTGCTTGCATCTATGAGGATTGCCTAGGAAGATCTATGGTCCATATTAAAAACCCAGATCAACCCATTGGACTCAAACATCGAGCAGTCAAGTTTGAAATGGAGCATACCTGGACAAAGAAGGAACCATATATGTAGTCATCAGTCACCCAGACAAGACAGATGAATTCGAAAATGTGATCCTAGAAATAGACATAGGTGACCTAGAGCAAGGAAACATAGGTGGAGAGCCTAAAACACCTCAAGTTACTAGAATTATCACACCAGAGTGGATTCCCCAGGACAACAAGAGCATAGATCTGCTCTTGAACCGAGAGACTGATGAAGCCTTTTGGAGGTATAAGCCTGATCAGCCGAATGAGATAGGAACGATCACAATCTATGAGTTCAAAGATCCCGATAGCCCAGGCAAAGTGACCTATTTAGATCACACTTCAGAGAGGATCTTTGTGGTCACAGAGCATGGTAGGCACGCTTACACTTGGAAGGGTGAATTTATTTTTCCCCAACCAAGATCTAATGTGTCTTATGGTCACCCAGGATCTAGAACATCCCAAGCTCATGGAGCTCAAAGGGACAGAAGTAGAGATAGACCAGAAGTAAGCTTTGCCAATCCCTTGGGAAGAGAAAGGATGAGAACAGGGACGGATAGAGAAGAAATCGAGAGACCTAGAGCCCCAAGGAACCTAAGAAACGCTGACGATTTTCCTTTGCCAAGGCCAAGAGAACACACTAGAACCTTGAGGCCAACCCAGCTGGTTAAGTCCATGAAGAACTACTTCGATGGCACTGGAGACCCATACGATCATGTGGTCGAGTTTAGGCAAGTCTTGAGAGCTAAACAATTTGATGACCTATTCACGCAATACAATGCTTTTGGTCTAACCCTTAGGAACACAACCCTTACGTGGTTCCAACCACTGAATGAGAGGTAGTTCAAAAACATAGACCAACTTCTAAAGGCATTCATTACCGAATTCTCTAAGAGTGGTATAAGGCATAATACTTCCTCACTGATCCATAGCTTCAAGCAGACACCTCAAGAGACAGTTAGACTAGTAGGAAGAAGGTTTAAGCAATACCTAGAGAGGTGCCTTGTCCCAGAGCTACCTCCTCCAGCCAAACAAGTGGCATTATTCCTAGACGCGTTATTGAGTACCAAATTGAGATCATATGTGTACTTGAAGGACCCCAGGGCCATATAAGAGTGTGTACGCATGTGTATAGACATAGAGGATAATCTAGGAGAGGAGTTGGAGCTTTCCAAAATTTACAAAGATTCATATAGCTCTACCAGCATCTCTTCCAGACAATCCACGTCTATAGAGGAACTGGCAGAGAAGGTAGCTTAGAAATTAGGTGTCTCAAGCAAATAGATACCCCGATTTACCCCGATGAGATGATGCTACACATGTGGAGATGACCATATGGTGAACGTATGTCCCATTATGTCTTAACCCCAGGTGAATCCTAGTAGCCAATACTGCACCATAGAGCGAAGATACACCAACCACACCACACAAGACTGCCCCTATAACAAACAAACTGTGAGACAAAATTACCCTTAACCATATCCTCAACAAGGCAGGTACCAAAACCAGTATCCACAACAGCAATACAGTAGGGCAACCAGACCTTTGAAGAAATGTTCTCTACAGGGTTCTGGGAATATCATTCAGAAATTTTCATTCCTAGACCAACACATTTGCTACATCTATTCACAGTAGAACAATCCATCCATGCAGATCAGCTACGTCTGCCACATTGGGACATTCCAAGACCAATTGATTGGGATCGCATGATGACAGACTTGGCCAGAACTACGCATCCAAGAACATCAGCTTGCCACTCATGTTGTGGAATATTACATCCAGCACTCCCAGCAACAAGGGTCTGTCAAGGACGACAGATGTGAGAGAGGGGGTGGGTGTTGATAGCAGTCAAGGCACCCAAGGACTGACGAGACAAGGAACCCAGCAAAAAGAGTCAGAGCAAAGAGAAGGACTAAGTAGACAAAGCAGTCAACGAAGATCTGGCAAATAGGCCATTCAATTTTTTCCAAATCAACATCTCTATAACAGTGATTCTTATCACTAACAATCATTGTAATTACCATTTCACCTTTTTGTAACTCCATTTTGTTCAAGCCGAGGAGTCCTCGAGCTTGAGGAGTATTAAAAGTATCATCCTACCAATCTTCATAATTTTTAGACCTCGTTTGAGCCCTCAAATAGGCCCTCGAACCTAATTTTTAACTAGGCCGGACATTAGGTCTAGACAGGGCCAAAACTAGTCAAAAACTATAAAAAGAGCTAGAGAGCTCATTTTGAGGTTATCTTGTTGTACAATTGAACTTGTAAGAGCACTTTTGAGTAATCTAAAGAACTCCATTGTCTCTCTCTTCGTTCTTGCCTTGTGTGCGCGTGTGTGTGTATGTGTGTGCATGTTTGTGTGCTTCTCACTCACACACTTATGCCATCACTTGCTCGAGGTCTTCATACCATCCTCATGTCTTCCCGGATTGACATTAAAGGAGGTGCTACTCATCACTGAGCTACAACATGCATTATCCCATAATAATGTGTATTTGTGTATATGTGAATATGTGTGTATGTGTAAATGTGTATATGTGAATATGTGGGTATGTGTAAATATGTATATGTGAATGTTTATGTATGTAAATAATCAGATTATTAATATCAAATACCATTATTTGTAGATTTCAATCAATCAGATGGAACTCCACCACCGTCTCCTAATCGTGCAAGGACTATATACTGTAAGTATATCAAACTTTTAATTTTAAATATATTTGATAGATACATAACTGATATATTTTTTTGTTTCTTTTTATATTTAGATTCTGATCAATCAGAGGGCAATCCACCACCTCCTACCCATGGAATGACTTCACATGTCTCCTCCGATAGGAATTATGATGAATTTTACTATCAAGAGTATATTATATGTTGGTGTAACTCTTGCTATGGCACGTATCGAAGACCACAATTGGAATGTAAATTAATTTCATTTTTATTTTAAAAACCATATACAAAATCATATTACTGTTGATATACAAGAATACTTGCTCGATAATGATGATGATGATAATTTTTCTCATAATGTTAATATACCTTGTACACATCATGGACTTGCTATTCATCAATTACAAGCAAAGGTTTCTAGAAATCCTCTACCTCTTGGTTTACAAACTGAAACGATTGGAGATTATCCATTGCCAGCTCATGATCGTTCTCTAGTACAAACATATGATAGAAGAAGATATGGAGGATGGAATAGAGGACCACTTCCTTTAGATGGAGAGGTTTTCAACTTTTGGGGTAATGGCTATATGATTGCTCCATCCACTATTATTAATGTTGGTCGTGGTCTCTTTATTGTAGAGGATTTTTATGTGCCTCCGAACTCTGAAGTCACTCTTATGTCATTTTGTGGTCCTATATATGGATGGGGAGATTGGCATCGACTTGCACGTTATGTTGAAAGCATGAGTACTTATGGAATATGCTTGAATGTAGCATCCCTTACTAGTAGAAGGATTTCACATGCAGAAAATGAAAGATTATATATTAATGGAAGACCTTACACGCATGGAAATATAGCAAGTTTAATAAATAGTAGTCGAGGGTTACATAATAGTTCAAGGACTAATTGCACATTTGAGGAGCATGAAAATATTCATGAATCACCATACATGAGTAGAGATGTATCAAGATACATAGTTGTCAATGCTATTACTACATTACATGCTAGTGATGAATTATTAGTGAATTATGGATGGCGTAGACCTCTTAGAGCACATTTAGCTAGAGAGAGAATGAAAGTTTTCTATCCATATTTAATAACTTATATAGTTAATTTTATGTTTAAAGTTTACTTTTTATTCATTTATGGAATACTAATGATTTTTATTCATGTGTGTAGATTCCAACGTATGATGTTGATGTTATTCCTCCACACCATTCACAATTGCCAGTAAGACCTCATTTATCAGAAGCTTCTATGAGGAGGCTATGCAAAAGTGATCCTATAAAATATGCAAGCTTGAAAGATCTATATTCAAAAGAAGATAAAGTACAAGATTTGTGCGACAATGATGAAGATGATGGGATGGCATATTTTATTGAGGATTGGTATCAAAAATGATAGTGAGAGCATTGATATTTCTAAAAATGAGAAATATCTTCGAGAGGAATGTCTAAAGCATGTATATGAAGGAAGTCATTGGACAAAAATAAGTGCGAGCTTACTTATTCTCAATCTTCAAAATCGTTTTGGATGGATTAATGTATCTATTTCGGCACTATTAAGGTATAATTTTCAATTTTCTATCTATTTATACATATACATACATAAATATATACATATAAATACATCCATATATAGACATACACATAGTTATACATGAATGCATACACATATAAACATACACACACATATCCACACATACACATGTTATGAGAGTAAGGTTAAATTATCCATACATGTATCGAATGAAGATGTTTTGTCCATCTAGCCTTTAGAATTGTCCACCCAACCTTTAGAATCTTCCTGACACATCTGTTTCTCCTGTTCTCGTCAACCTATTACCTATGCTGCTAACTTTTTCAAGAACTTTGCATACAATATTAAGTATCAGTTAGCTATGGAGGTATTAGGTCATTAGGAAAATGGGAGGACCAAATTTATCTTGAGATTTTGAAGGATGGAAAAATAATTTAAAAGGATGGGCAGAAAGAAAGCATCCATTCAATGTAGGTTTTTATTCTTACTTTAGCTAAGGTAAGAACAAGAACTTGCATTGAATGGACACTTTCTATCCGCCCATCCTTTATAACTATTCATGCATCTTTCAAAATCTTCAAGCTAAATTTGGTCCTCCTATTTTCCAAATGACCTAATACCTCCATAGCTAACTGATATTTTATATTTGTAAACAAATATGTAAGCCTTAGTTAGCAAGGTAGGTAATAGATTGACTATAAAATGGGAGACAACCAGATGATTCAGTGGTCTAGATATCTATATGAAAGTCGACAAACCATAACAAACAAAAAGAAAATTAGAAATGAAATCAAATATACACAGCTACACATGCATACATACACATACATACATACACATATATATACACATAAACATACAAATACACATGTTATGAGAGTAAAGTCAAATTATATATGTATATCGAATGAAGATATTTTGTCCATCTAACCTTTGGAATTGTCTGCCCAACCTTTAGAATCTTCGTGACACATCTGTTTCTCCTATTCTAGTTGACATAATACCTGCACTGCTAACTCTTTTATGAACTTTGCATACAAATATTAAGTATGAGTTAGCTATGGAGGCATTAAGTCGTTTGAAAAATAGGAGAAGTAAATTTACCTTGAAGAATTTGAAGGATGGAAGAATAATTTAAAGGATGGGTAGACACAAAGTGTTCACTCAGTGCAGGTTTTTGTTTCTTAGCTACGGTAAGAACAAGAACTTGCATTGAATGAACACTTCATGTCCATCCATACTTTAGAATTGTTCATCCATTTTCCAAAATCATCAAGAGAAATTTGCTTGTCTTATTTTCAAAAAACCTAATACCTCCATAGTTACCTGATACTTAATCCTTGTAAACAAATATGTAAGTCTTAGTTGGAAAGTCAAGTAATAGATTGACTATAAAATGGGAGACAACCAAACGATTCAATGCCCTAGATATGAAAGTCTGCAAACCACAATATACAAAAAAAAAACAAAATCAAATATACACAGCTACGCATGCATACATACATACACATACATACATACATACATACATACATAAATACACATATATGCACACATACACATACATATATGCATACACATGCATACATATATATACATACATATACACCTATAAAACAAATATACACACATACATACATATACACATATGCATACATATACGCATGCACATGCATATACACATCCACATACACATATACATAATCATACACATATATAAAATTATATGTATATTTATTTATTTATGTTTATTAATATGTCTTTTTTTTATGAACTTACAGGTTATTATCTGAAAAGTTTTTACCAAGTCAGAATATTCTTCCTACCTCACATGATGAAATGAAGAAGATAATCAACAATCTTGGTATAAACTATCATTGTATACATGCATGTCCTAACGATTGTATTTTATATAGAGGTGAATATGTAGGCTCTTTGACATGTGCCAAATGTCAATCTCTTCGATATAAGGACGAAGAAGGTAAAATCCCAAAAAAGATATTGAGACATTTTCCATTGGCTCCACAGATTAGACATGTTTCAAAGCCCCGAATCATCAAAGCTTTTGACATGGGGACATGATCATAAAAGTACTGATGGAATAATTAGAATTCCTCATGATAGTGTTGCTTTTCAGCATATTGATTCTACATGGCCTGAATTTGCACAAAATCCACAGAATCTAAAGTTAGCAGTTGCATTAGATGGGGTTTATCTATTTTCCATGGCATCCAGTAAATGGTCAACATGGCCAGTGGTAGTCATAAACCACAATCTTCTACCATATCTTAGCATTAAAAAGAAACATTTAATGCTTTCACTTTTAATCCCAGGAAAACGACAAGTTAAAGATATGAATATATATCTTGCTCCTCTCATTGATGATCTCCAAGAGTTATGGAGAGGTATTAATGTCATTGATGTATCGACAAGCATCAATGAAAGATATATTATGGTTCGTGGTATTGTGGCTTGGGCTATTCACGATTTTCTAGGATATGGTGTTTGTTCAAGTATTGATGTAATTTTTTTATTCAATATACATACAAATAAATGTGATTTAATCTAATTATATTTTTATCATTTTCATGATGCAAGAATATCTACTAAGGGTTATAAATCTTGTCCATATTGTGGTGAATGGTTGAGATCAATCTATAGTAAGGATCTCAACAAAAATATTTATCTTCGACATTGATGATTCTTGCTTGATGATCATCCATTAAGATCTAAAAGAGAAGTGATACATTTTAATGGAAAGCTTGAAATAAGTCAGTGTCCAAAACCTATGATGCCTATGGATTGGTATAAAAAATGGACAGATGGACCTTTGACAGATCTAGAATCAGAAATCTTCAGTGATGATGAAGACAATGAGTATGTGAAGAGAGGTAAAGGAAAATTGGCACTCGCAGAGAACATATCAATATGGTATTCTTTGGAGTATTGGAAAGAGTTAAAAGTATGTCATCTTCTTTATCCTATGCATATATTCAAGAATATTGGTTATTCACTATGGCAACATCTTCTTGAACTAAAAGATACCATAGAATCAAGGAATGATTTGAAATATCAAAACTCAAAACCAAAGTTATGGCCAGTTTTTGATAGACATTGATAGGAAATGACATGCACCTACTCCTTGGGTACTTACAACAAAAGAGATAGAGACTATCAAAAATAGGATTCGATTGATTCAGACTCCTATAGGATATGGAGCATCTTTCCAAAACATGTTTACTATGGATGATAAGAGCTTATCTGGGTTAAAGACCCATGATTGGCATAACTTTTTAAAACATATTTTACCTTTGATTATCGATGGATGTACAACAAAAGGAGTACGAGATGTGATCTATCGTCTTGGATCGCTTATAAGGTAATTATGATACTTTTAAATTTAATATATATGAATATTTGATATCTTTTATTTTTGAATTAACTTCTTTATAATCTTTTTAATGATATGTATGGGTGGATTACATCAAAAGAGATTGACAAAAACTCGATCCCACAAAAAAAATGTGAATGCAAAGAGCTACTATCTTTGATGGAGAAAGAGCTTCCTACTTCATTTTTTGATATTCAGGTTCATTTATTAGTCCATCTTGTAGATGAAATAGAGATTGCAGGTGTTGTCAACACTCGATGGATGTTTTGGGTCGAGCGATTTATGGGAATATTAAAAGGTTATGTGCGACAAAGAGCGAAACCAGAAGGATCCATGGGAAAGGGTTGGATGCTTGAAGAGTGCATGTATTGTGTTAGTGAGTATCTTGAAAGAGTTCATGAAGAAGCTCCACGTGCATGGACCAACGAGTATTCTTCAAAAATAACAGATGAGGTATTATCAGGTAAGGGAGTTCCATTTTTATTTACATTTCAAGAAAAAAATGATGTTTCTACTTTTGTAGCATATAATAGTGAATGCATGCAAGCATTCCTTAGTGAGTACGAATAGGAACTTCAAAATCTCCAAAGTAAAAGGCGAAGAAACAAAAGATATACACATAATCTTGATAATAATGAGATTACAAATATATCTTCTTTCACGGATTGACTATATAGTCGTTTGCAACACACTAACACAAATAATAAAGAAATCTCAAACGAGCAGTGTTAGCCCACAATTTGGTTGGTTTTGATGCACTAATGTGGTTCTATTTGGCAGGAAAATATGTTTGATTTCAGTTTGTAGGAGCTTTCGGCATGCCATGTCACATTAAAATTGGATCTTTTGAAACAGAACATGAGGCCTAGGAACCCCTTGGTGACACAAGAGGAGCTTTTGGCGATAACCAATTCCGATTCATGGAACAAACATTGCCACATGTGAATGGTATGGCTACTTGTTCTTGTTTGCCCATGTCAATGCATTGTGTACATGGCGTAGTGTGTCAATGTCAAAAGGAAGGATTCATGCAAGGCACCCCTTTCCATCAAATGAACGCCTCTCTTCTCAATGACTACGGACGTGGAGAAATGAATAAAGCTTCCAATTGGCAAAATGGTGACAATGCGGCCACTGATTCTGCAACCTCTCAAGTTTGCATTGGGACCCTTACATCAATAATGTCATGTATGAGTTTGGGGATGAACTGTTGATGAAAACAATCAGTGATTCTGTAAAGCTTGTGATGAATGAGTCTCCTTTACGCCCTTTGATTCTTGGTGGTGACCACTCTATCACATATCCTGTTGTGAGGGCTGTCACAGAGCAGTTAGGAGGACCTGTGGATATCTTGCATTTTGATGCACATCCTGATATATACCATGCTTTTGAAGGGAACATTTATTCTCATGCATCATCCTTTGCACGGATAATGGAAGGTGGACATGCACGTCGCCTGCTACAGGTTGGAGTTAGATCCATAAATAAGAAGGAAGACAACAAATAGAGAAGTTTGGAGTCGAGTTATTTGAGATGAGAAATTTATATAACGATAGGGGATTCTTGGAGAATCTGGAGCTTGGAGTGGGTGCCAAGAGTGTCTATATATCTATCGATTGTGACTGCCTTGATCCAGCTTTTGCACCAGGAGTATCACATCTAGAACCTGGTGGATTGTCATTTCGGGATGTGATGAGTATTTTGCAAAATTTGAAGGGGGATACCTTATCTGAATCCACGTGGGGGGGTCGTGGATTTTTGGGGGGGGCTCTCTCTATCCATCTCGGGTTTTTTTTGAGCATTGACGGCTTCCCTAAAGGGAGGATGACGCCGATTGCTGAGGGAGGCACACAGCGAGGATGGAATAGGAAGATAAGGGTATCGAGGTCGCCAACATCCCCCATATATATATCCTGAAGCGATAACAGGGAGGCGACTGGTTGGGAACAAAATGGCGATGGCATCTGCAGCCAATGGAGCCTTATCTACTACTCCGTCATCGTCTGATCGTGCATCACATGGACTCAACTGTGCTACTGGACTGGTTCATACCGCAGATGGAAGTACACTTCAGCCGTGGTTGTCTCCCTTCCTGTCTTAACATTCGAGGGGATCATCGTCAGAGGCGTTTCTACATAAGAAGACCCAAATGCGTGCATAGGGGGAGGTGTTCGTGACATTTTCAGTGAGGACTATGCAACAGAGAATCAGCTGGTCACTCCTTGAAGCCGTGCCTTCATGACATGATGTGCATGTTGTGGTTGTCTTACATGCTAGTTTTGCCTATCCTTTTTTTCTCGTGTTTTGATAGTCTTACTGAAGCGTTGTTCAAGAAAATTGTGAATAGTGGATCTGAAAGATATGTAGGCACATAGAAAATTCTTATCACAATGGATGTGAAAGCTGGTAATCTGAAATCTGTGGAAGCAACCCTGGTGAGTTTGACGCAGTCTCAACTATCACCAAACATTGTGTTGTAGAGGACTCTTTTCCTTTTTCGTGTTTATTCTACTAATTTTATGGCGACTGCAATGGAAAGCCATGTTACCGAAAGGGAAGGAGTTAGATTTTTCCTGTAGCATTTCATGTACAGTAGTGGGACATGGTCAGAATGTCAGAAAGCATCTTGAACAATTTTGTAGGCTCAAATTGTCTGGCAGGCTTGCCAACGAGAATTCAGCCCCTTTGAGTGATTTCTACGCATAAGCCCGCCAGCGACAATTCAATCCCTTTGATTGATTCCTACGTACAAGCTTCATTGTGGAAAAAGCTTTTCATTTTTTTGCTGATTACAATGTTATGAATAAAGAATATGGCCTAGGATTGAAATGTCGGAATGCATTTGATTTTTTCGATGAGCGAAGCATGAAGGAATTGGAGCAGATGAAGTTATGTTCAACACAATAATTCATACAGCTTCAGCATTCTTCAGTGTAAGAAGAGCAGGTGCTCCACTTTCTGAAATGCAGGGGATGGGCGTCAAGCCAAGTTGTTCTAGTTATGCTGCTGTCCTTTTCTTTGTGTTCTAAGTTGTGACAGATGAAAATAGCTGAGAATAAGATTCATGAAATGAGAAAACTCCATTCGCATGTAGATTAAGGTGCATATGCTGCTATGATAGATGCTTATGCTGAAGCAGGTATGCAGAAGGAACGGAAGCTACTTTGACTGAGATGGAAACAACAAGTCATACTTCAAACAATTCCGATAATTCGCCTGTGATGAAGCTTTATGGGGCGCTTGAATGCTGGAGAAAGTTGAAGAATTATTCAAGAAGATTGAATGCATCGATGGGGATAAAGAATCTCAGAGCTGGATGATTTAAGAAAGGGGGGGGCTCGTATGGATGCAGAGCCTAAACGCTGGAGGTTATTTGGTTGCTGATGTTATATATGACCTGGGAACTGCATTGGAGATTGTTTCATCTCTTTGTCCACATTTATTCTTGGAGGTTGCAGGTGTGGCAAATCTTGCAAAAGGTATTACAAAATGTAGTTTGTGTTTGTTAATGCACGGACTAAAATTTTCATATTCTATTAGTATGCATCGTCATCATTGTGGCATAAAGATCAGGTGGGGCTCACGTATAGATGATCGCTGCTTGTTTTTATGTATGAGCTTTACTGGACTCAAAAGTTGTTTGAACTTGGCCTCTTAACTCGATTGTTTTATTTCACGAAAAATATTTTTTTGCACCACAGGTTTCTATTTTTTAGTCAACACTTAGCCTATGAGAGGTCTATGTCACAGCTGTTGGGTTTGTTTGTTTGACATACCAACTAGACTTTGAACTTAGCACTGTATGCTCAGGGACCTTATATGGCATTAGTGAGAATTATGTCAGTAACTCTTACTAATTTTGCATTTGGGCGCATTTCTTTGTATGGTAGGCCAACCAGTCTTCGTGGTATATGTACGTGGTTGTATTTTGTAGAGAGAAGAATCCAATCTTCTCTGTAGGTTGGGCCTAACTTATGCATTCTACGTACTCGAGTGAAGTGAATCCATTCTCTATTCTAAACAATCTCCAAGTGTTTCGGGTCCTCTGTTGTGAAAATAACCACCTGTGGAGCACAATTATAGCGCTACCATCTTGAATTGGAAGCGGACTAGAACAGAGACTCACATAACAGTGAGTTGCCTCAAGGACCTACATTTCATTTCACTAGAAATGAGAGGTCAATCGTTTCCATGATTCAATCAGCATATTAGCAGTATTGTAGTGTGCTTTGAGCAGGGCATGCGGGAAGATTTTTTATCGATCATCAATCTACCTTTTCCTTCCCTAGGAAATGAATTGTTCCATCCAAGATCAGGTGATTCATTATAATTGTCCACGGAAAGTTCTTATCGAGCACTTTATACATGAAAGTACATCGTTGTGCTAATGATTGGTTTAACAAATCATAAATCCCTAGGGCTCACTTGTCTTGCCACATTATTACTGGGGTGTTAGGAACCAAACATTTTGGTGCGTTTGCCGGGAAACATGTGAGCTAGTGCATAGACATAGGAGGAATCCATTACGAGATAATTGTGGGCTCTAGGTAATCTAATTGGACCGATTCCGAGGGGTTTGAGCAAAATAAAGGCTTTCACAATCATTTGTTCCGTGGGCTAAAGAGCCTAACATTTTGGTGCGTCTGCCGGGAATTGGCTTAGCACATCTCATAGAGAGTGCTACGAGTTCGCTTGGTGCCCCAATCGTGTGGCACAGCCAATTTGATCCCAAATTTGCTCTGATCTTCATTAGAGAAATGGCCCAACAAAGACAAGCCTCTAGTTTTGAGAAAGCAAATATAAGGCAAGGGAATTTTGGACAAAATAGATGGATATGTTCTCGTCCGACCATGAGACGTCATGTGAACCGAGGGTGGCGATTTGGCCCGATATCAAATTATGTGAGATGCTGGTGTTGCGAGCAGATTGGGCATATAGCCAAATATTGCCCTCGTGTATGCACCCCGTTGGATTTTGTCCCCACATGTGAGGACTGCGGGAAAAAGAGACTATGCGAGCACGTGTGTGGCTCAAAAGAGGTGATTGACCTAAAGGTCGCAACGAATGAACCAGATAGGTGCTTATCCTCTTTGTATGTGGAAGTTGACAAAGGTAGAGTTACTTCATCGACGGAAACTGCGAGAGCAAGTGAAAGCAAGGATACTAGATCTCATGATCGAGACTTGATAGAACTTGTGAAGAGCTTGGAATGTCAAGTCAATTGGTTGCATGTGGAGCGAGATAACGAGAGGATCAAAATAGCGAAATTAGAGGAAAATCAAGAGAAAATGGCCGAGGTCCTAGAAACTTGGGAAAAGCAAGTACGAATGTTGAAAAATGAAAACAAGGAGTGGAAAAGAGTAAACAAAAGCTGGAGGCAAGATCTTGTGAAGCCCGAGAGTGAAAACGTGGTCTGGGACTTGAGATCCGGCTTGATGGTAGCCGACTGCTTTGGAGTTGCGATCGAAGAAGAGCTCTCAAGAGACGAGGATGACCTAATGAGGAGAGTCGAACGAATGGAGCATGAAATTGAGAAGGTACAAAGCACAATTTGTTGATACAGTGATCAAGCGGGTAAGGCATGTGACGAGTTCCACCTGGAGTTAGAAAGAATGAAAAGTGCCCAAGCGGAGAGTGATGAGAAAATGAGACGTGTAGAGAAAGAGAATGCAAGGCTGAGTAGCAAGCTCGGTAGGTGGATGAATCAGAAAGACGATGAGACCCGAGAACGAGCAGAAGATCCGAAAGTAGGTAGAATAGAGGAAGAGCTAAAAGTGATGTTGGACCAATTAGAAGCGATAGGCGTGGAGTTAGAAAAGGCGAAGGAGTTGTCGAAAAAAGTTATTGATCTGGAAGTAGAAAATATGAGTAGAATCTGGGAGGAGAGGTCGATTCGAGAAGAGGTTGAAAAGTTGTCTGGCCAAGTCGGGAGGAGCGAGGAGGTTCCTTTGGAAATAGAAAGAAAGATGAGCCATTTAGAAGAGGAGAAGAAGAAAATGTGGGTTCGGTTCCATCAAGTGGATGATGAGATTTTTCGACTCCAAGGCAGTGATGAGCGAAAAGAAGAAGGGATAAGGGATTTAGCTTTGAAGCTCGAGGCATTAAGAGGTGTAGTAATGAATGGTGGCCTTCCAAACCGTATCGCCTGGCTAGAGGACAATATCAGCAAGCTGTCGAATCATGTGGAATCTCTGCGAGGCAGAGGTTGGAGATGAAAAAATAGACGAGGCAATGGATGTTGGTGAGGATGGCTTGAGTCTGATTAGGGTTTGCTTTGCGGATTGCGAGTCAGAGATGTGAGGACGGATGGACCAAGTGTGTTGTACACTTAGGAACTAAAGTGACACTTTTTGTGGTTTCAGGTCGACAAGGTGATTAGTATGTGCGGGTTTTGCGAGGACGGGTTGACCATGGCATTAGTGGCTGGATTTTGGCTTGAGTGGCACCAGAGAGGAGATATGTCTCATTGGGATGTCCACGAGGGGATATATGTGTGTGTGTCGTGATTGGTTGGGTTGGGAAAAAGTCCTTTCTTTTGTCTCCTAATTCTCGAGATTCGGGAATGAAAAGAAAATGAGAAAAATATATGTTTGTGTATGTGTGAGTGTGGCTACGCGCCTATGTGGGCCGATAGGTGGGTGGACCCACTTTGACCGGGTGGTCAAAGCCACGAACCGACGTCGGTTTCGCACAGGGCTAGCTGTCTGTGTGTCGCGTGCTTCGTTGGGTTGGTAGATGGGTGGAACAAACTCGATCAGGTGGTCGAGTCCACGAGTCGCATCCAGCTTCGGCGTAGGCCGGCAAGTGTGAGTAAATATGAAAAAAATGATGAAAAAAAAAGAGAGAAAAAAAATGTGGAAAAAATGAATGAGAAGAATTCCTCGCTCGAGGGGTTAAGAGAGGTGAGAGAGCATGATGCTCGGATGGGAATATATGTGTTTGTGTTGTGGGGATTTGGGTTATGTGTGGGCTCCTGACGAGGCATGTCAAATCGAAGCTTAAGCTCGGCTAGGATTTTGGTTGCGATGTGTCTATGGAAAGCTTGGACTTGAGGGATCCAATCGTGCTAGTTGCATTGTTTGTCTGCAAACCTTCCGGAAGTGTTCAGTTTGGCTCTTAGGTGGTGCAATGACTTGTGAAGTTCGGAATCGCGTCGACGATGAGTGATCTTGTTAGAGTGAGCTCGTGTTAGGCTTGAGTAGTCTTTGCGGTGTGTCCATCAATTTAGGAGAGGTGGTGGCGACCAAGCATAGGATCTGATTGATGAACAAAAGAGCACAGAGTAGATGAAAAGGTAAGTGGGAATAGAAAACCCTAGGTGGGAAGGAAATGGGAAATTGGCAAGAGAACTCGGTCAGAAATGAGACAAAGGGATCAGCAAAACGATCGTGTGACTAGGAAAAGTATCGAAAACAGAACCCGGAAATGGTTTTTGATGGTGTGTGTAGAAAATGTGTTGATATGTGGAGTAGAGATTCATGACGTGTTGAACGAACAGTCTAGAAGAGTGACGAGAGGGGATGTGGATGGGCTTTTTGCTTGCATGTATGTTGTGTGTGACGAGAATGCATGTGTGACGCGGATCATGATGTGTGTGCTGAGTATATATGTGTGATGTGGATCAAGGATATGATTGTCTTTTCATTTTGGTTGTACATATTGTGATTTGATGAAGAAAAGTTCTAATGTTTTAATGAAGTTTGGAGACAGGTGGACATGGCGATGAAGATACATCAAGATGGACGAAGATGGTGAGTGAAACGATTGGGTTTTGGTACTAACAAATGATTGTATGAGTATGATTTCAGGTGCTACATTGAGGAAGAAGAGTATAGTCATGCAAGGTAAAGATTTGTATTTGATTGAGTGATCAGCACATGTTGGATGATTTGAGCGCAGGAACAATTTGGCTCGTCGGGGACGACTTCGCAATTAAGAAGAGGGGAGTATGTTAGCCCACAATTTGGTTGGTTTTGATGCACTAATGTGGTTCTATTTGGCAGGAAAATATGTTTGATTTCAGTTTGTAGGAGCTTTCGGCATGCCATGTCACATTAAAATTGGATGTTTTGAAACAGAACATGAGGCCTGGGAACCCCTTGGTGACACAAGAGGAGCTTTTGGCGATAACCAATTCCGATTCATGGAACAAACATTGCCACATGTGAATGGTATGGCTACTTGTTCTTGTTTGCCCATGTCAATGCATTGTGTACATGGCGTAGTGTGTCAATGTCAAAAGGAAGGATTCATGCAAGGCACCCCTTTCCATCAAATGAACGCCTCTCTTCTCAATGACTACGGACGTGGAGAAATGAATAAAGCTTCCAATTGGCAAAATGGTGACAATGCGGCCACTGATTCTGCAACCTCTCAAGTTTGCATTGGGACCCTTACATCAATAATGTCATGTATGAGTTTGGGGATGAACTGTTGATGAAAACAATCAGTGATTCTGTAAAGCTTGTGATGAATGAGTCTCCTTTACGCCCTTTGATTCTTGGTGGTGACCACTCTATCACATATCCTGTTGTGAGGGCTGTCACAGAGCAGTTAGGAGGACCTGTGGATATCTTGCATTTTGATGCACATCCTGATATATACCATGCTTTTGAAGGGAACATTTATTCTCATGCATCATCCTTTGCACGGATAATGGAAGGTGGACATGCACGTCGCCTGCTACAGGTTGGAGTTAGATCCATAAATAAGAAGGAAGACAACAAATAGAGAAGTTTGGAGTCGAGTTATTTGAGATGAGAAATTTATATAACGATAGGGGATTCTTGGAGAATCTGGAGCTTGGAGTGGGTGCCAAGGGTGTCTATATATCTATCGATTGTGACTGCCTTGATCCAGCTTTTGCACCAGGAGTATCACATCTAGAACCTGGTGGATTGTCATTTCGGGATGTGATGAATATTTTGCAAAATTTGAAGGGGGATACCTTATCTGAATCCACGTGGGGGGGTCGTGGATTTTTGGGGGGGGCTCTCTCTATCCATCTCGGGTTTTTTTTTAGCATTGACGGCTGCCCTAAAGGGAGGATGACGCCGATTGCTGAGGGAGGCACACAACGAGGATGGAATAGGAAGATAAGGGTATCGAGGTCGCCAACATCCCCCATATATATATCCTGAAGCGATAACAGGGAGGCGACTGGTTGGGAACAAAATGGCGATGGCATCTGCAGCCAATGGAGCCTTATCTACTACTCTGTCATCGTCTGATCGTGCATCACATGGACTCAACTGTGCTACTGGACTGGTTCATACCGCAGATGGAAGTACACTTCAGCCGTGGCTGTCTCCCTTCCTGTCTTAACATTCGAGGGGATCATCGTCAGAGGCGTTTCTACATAAGAAGACCCAAATGCATGCATAGGGGGAGGTGTTCGTGACATTTTCAGTGAGGACTATGCAACAGAGAATGAGCTGGTCACTCCTTGAAGCCGTGCCTTCATGACATGATGTGCATGTTGTGGTTGTCTTACATGCTAGTTTTGCCTATCCTTTTTTTCTCGTGTTTTGATAGTCTTACTGAAGCGTTGTTCAAGAAAATTGTGAATAGTGGATCTGAAAGATATGTAGGCACATAGAAAATTCTTATCACAATGGATGTGAAAGCTGGTAATCTGAAATCTGTGGAAGCAACCCTGGTGAGTTTGACACAGTCTCAACTATCACCAAACATTGTGATGTAGAGGACTCTTTTCCTTTTTCGTGTTTATTCTACTAATTTTATGGCGACTGCAATGGAAAGCCATGTTACCGAAAGGGAAGGAGTTAGATTTTTCCTGTAGCATTTCATGTACAGTAGTGGGACATGGTCAGAATGTCAGAAAGCATCTTGAACAATTTTGTAGGCTCAAATTGTCTGGCAGGCTTGCCAACGAGAATTCAGCCCCTTTGAGTGATTTCTACGCATAAGCCCGCCAGCGACAATTCAATCCCTTTGATTGATTCCTACGTACAAGCTTCATTGTGGAAAAAGCTTTTCATTTTTTTGCTGATTACGATGTTATGAATAAAGAATATGGCCTAGGATTGAAATGTCGGAATGCATTTGATTTTTTCGATGAGCGAAGCATGAAGGAATTGGAGCAGATGAAGTTATGTTCAACACAATAATTCATACAGCTTCAGCATTCTTCAGTGTAAGAAGAGCAGGTGCTCCACTTTCTGAAATGCAGGGGATGGGCGTCAAGCCAAGTTGTTCTAGTTATGCTGCTGTCCTTTTCTTTGTGTTCTAAGTTGTGACAGATGAAAAAAGCTAAGAATAAGATTCATGAAATGAGAAAACTCCATTCGCATGTAGATTAAGGTGCATATGCTGCTATGATAGATGCTTATGCTGAAGCAGGTATGCAGAAGGAACGGAAGCTACTTTGACTGAGATGGAAACAGCAAGTCATACTTCAAACAATTCCGATAATTCGCCTGTGATGAAGCTTTATGGGGCGCTTGAATGCTGGAGAAAGTTGAAGAATTATTCAAGAAGATTGAATGCATCGATGGGGATAAAGAATCTCAGAGCTGGATGATTTAAGAAAGGGGGGGGGGGCTCGTATGGATGCAGAGCCTAAACGCTGGAGGTTATTTGGTTGCTGATGTTATATATGACGTGGGAACTGCATTGGAGATTGTTTCATCTCTTTGTCCACATTTATTCTTGGAGGTTGCAGGTGTGGCAAATCTTGCAAAAGGTATTACAAAATGTAGTTTGTGTTTGTTAATGCACGGACTAAAATTTTCATATTCTATTAGTATGCACCGTCATCATTGTGGCATAAAGATCAGGTGGGGCTCACGTATAGATGATCGCTGCTTGTTTTTATGTATGAGCTTTACTGGACTCAAAAGTTGTTTGAACTTGGCCTCTTAACTCGATTGTTTTATTTCACGAAAAATAGTTTTTTGCACCACAGGTTTCTATTTTTTAGTCAACACTTAGCCTATGAGAGGTCTATGTCACAGCTGTTGGGTTTGTTTGTTTGACATGCCAACTAGACTTTGAACTTAGCACTGTATGCTCAGGGACCTTATATGGCATTAGTGAGAATTATGTCAGTAACTCTTACTAATTTTGCATTTGGGCGCATTTCTTTGTATGGTAGGCCAACCAGTCTTCGTGGTATATGTACGTGGTTGTATTTTGTAGAGAGAAGAATCCAATCTTCTCTGTAGGTTGGGCCTAACTTATGCATTCTACGTACTCGAGTGAAGTGAATCCATTCTCTATTCTAAACAATCTCCAAGTGTTTCGGGTCCTCTGTTGTGAAAATAACCACCTGTGGAGCACAATTATAGTGCTACCATCTTGAATTGGAAGCGGACTAGAACAGAGACTCACATAACAGTGAGTTGCCTCAAGGACCTACATTTCATTTCACTAGAAATGAGAGGTCAATCGTTTCCATGATTCAATCAGCATATTAGCAGTATTGTAGTGTGCTTTGAGCAGGGCATGCGGGAAGATTTTTTATCGATCATCAATCTACCTTTTCCTTCCCTAGGAAATGAATTGCTCCATCCAAGATCAGGTGATTCATTATAATTGTCCACGGAAAGTTCTTATCGAGCACTTTATACATGAAAGTACATCGTTGTGCTAATGATTGGTTTAACAAATCATAAATCCCTAGGGCTCACTTGTCTTGCCACATTATTACTGGGGTGTTAGGAACCAAACATTTTGGTGCGTTTGCCGGGAAACATGTGAGCTAGTGCATAGACATAGGAGGAATCCATTACGAGATAATTGTGGGCTCTAGGTAATCTAATTGGACCGATTCCGAGGGGTTTGAGCAAAATAAAGGCTTTCACAATCATTTGTTCCGTGGGCTAAAGAGCCTAACAAGCAGAGAGAGTTGATGATAGGTTGTGAACGAAAGGTAATTTTTTTTTAATAATATTTTGTTTTTTTTTCATATATGTATATTAGTTTTTATTTATTAATTTAATTTCTTTTGCAAGCTCAAATGTTCACTAATATGTGGGCTTTTGGATAGCATATTAGAATCAAAGCCATTGATTCTTTAGGTAAAACAGAGGATTCTAGTATTGTTGCTTCTTTCAAGCAACTATCACGTGCTAGCTCAAAAGACATGAACCTTATAGATGGCGAACTTGGCTACATGGGAACTGTCGTTGGTATCTACGAAATATCATTTTGTACATTCAAGCAGGTAGAAAAAAGTTTATATTTTTTATGATAAAGTTAGTTATTGTTTTAATCACCTAATAATGGGTTTTTGAATTTATATATTTTGATAGGTCATTTTGAAGGTTGACTGGTTTCAAGCCAAGTATAAAGGTAGTAATTCCACATTAAGAAAGGAATTATCTGGGTTTTGGGCAATTGATTCTTCCAAGGTAATGCGATCTACTAAAGAACCATATATTCTTCCTAGGCATATTGAGCAAGCATTTTTTTATAAAAACCCAGATGCTCACCCTTGGTGGCAAGTCATTCATGTTCAACCTGGAGGTAGGTCATTGTTTGAGCAGTTTATTGTTAGAGAGATCGAAGAAAGTCCTCTTGATGATTCACCATCAGATACTGATACATCAACATCTGAAAGAGAAATTAGAATCATTATACATGATAATGATACTAAGCTTTTTGATGAAGAGGATAATACTCTACATGCTGATTCTACTGACGATGAAGAGGAATTACCAGAAATCGATATTAATCCATCAATAGATGATGTGACTCATGAGAACATAGATTTAACAATAGAATAAATAAATGAAATAAATAAGGATAATGAAGATGAGACTATATTGATGTCTTGCCAAAATGATGGCAATAATGAAAACATATGAGCAGATTAGATAGTAATTCTACTCTAGTTATCGATCAATAACTTGAAGCTTCTGAATGGATGTCAAATAATAGATTCTTTATTCAACTTGAATATCGATAAATCCTACTAGAGAGATGGAATCATGTTCTTTTAAGTTAGAACATGAAGCTCGAGGGCATGCATAATTATTTTATGTATAGCTTTATCTTCAAGGAGCAATTTTTTCTCATGTATGTATGCATATGTGTGTGTATTCATGTTTATTATATGTATATACGTGTTAGTATGTATATATATGCGTTTCATGTATATGTATGTGTGTGCATCTGTGTGATATATGTATACATGTGTTAGTATGCATATGTGTATGTATGCATATGTGTATGTATGCATATGTGTATGTATGCATATGCATTTGTGTAAAATATTCATGTATTCATGAAATATATGCAAGTGTTTATAATTGTGTATGCATGTATAAGTATACATGTGTGCATGTAGGCATGTATATGTGATGTGTACATGTATATATGTATATGTGTCTATGTGTAAATGTGTACATGTAAATATGTATGCATGTATATATATTTATGTGTGCATTTAGGCATGTATGTGTGATGCATAATGTATCTACTCCATTTTATACTTATGTATGTGTATGTACATGATGTGTATATATCTTTATATATATTATGATCCTCGTTGATTCGAGTAGCTATATATAGAGGCATAAGGTTGGGAGGAGAGACATCTCTCTAGTAGGACGTCGGAGCAATAGATGCAATGTGTACATATACTTCAATCATATGAAAAAAAGTATGAATTAGAGTTTCTAAATTAGGGGTTTTAAAACCCTAATATCAAAATTAGTGTTTTCGAATTAGGATTTTTGAAATAGGATTTCTAAATTAGAATATTTATAATAGGGTTTTTGAATTAAGATATATATATATATATATATACACACACACACACACACACACACACATATATATATATATATATATATATATATATATATATATATATATATATATATATATATATATATATATATATATATATATATATATGTGTGTGTGTGTGTGTGTGTGTGTGTGTGTGTGTATATATGCATGTGTGTGTATGTATGTGTATCTATATGTGTGTATGCATGTGTGTGTGTATGTGTATCTATATGTGCATATGCATGTGTTGTGTGTGTGTGTGTGTATGCATGTGTATATGTATATATGCATGTAAATATGATATGTGAGTCTATGTGTGTGTACATATGATTATGTATGTGTATGCGTATGTGAGTATGTGTATGTGTCTATGTGTGTATTCATTATATGTGTGTAACTGCATGCACGTGTATGTGTGTGTAAAAATGGGCATGTATGTGTGTATGTATAAATGTGCATGTATGTGTATATATGTGTAAATGTGCATGTATGATGTATATGTGTGTGTATGCGTGTATTTGTACCTCTAGTCTCACTCTTTTCTCTCTCTCTCTCTCTCTCATATACATACATACATACATACATAAACACACATAATCATATCCACATATATATAAATAAAAGCAATGCCTATCATGCATTATGACGACGATGAGCCATAAGTGTCCGCATCTCTTTTAAACACCACTTATGCGACCATACTGTCCCAAACTCTGTCTCAAGTGAACTAAGTATGTATTTTTTATCCCTTTCATAATGCTCACTACAAAAATAAAAAAAATCATGTAAATAAAACATAAGATCTTTATTTCAATTTATATGTAAAATTTATACTTACTTCCACTGTAAGTGGACAAGGTGTAGGTAAGAGTTGCATAATGTTTGCATTCTTCTCTTAAACTCCAATCCATTCCCTATGTACACAATGTTCCCCTCTGGCTCTATATCGCACTCTAGCCCTAAGGTGCCTATGCATGTCCTCATAGGCACATGTGCTCTGCTATCATGATCTAGAGGTGGTATAGGTGTCATGAAAATAGATAGATAAAAATAAATAAAAATATGTGTTATAATATCATTAAAAAAAATTCTGAAAAAAAAACATACTCATGAGCAGATAGTTGTCTTCCTGTCTGTGGAGCCATAGAAGAGCCCTCCTCTAATCACTAGGTAAGCATGTAGATCGTATAATCCAACTCATCATCAACCATCTCTGAGTACTCATGCATGATGATCCCTAGAGTATCAGGCGGAACTCTTGCTCTCATAAGACTTTTTATGAGAGTGAGTTTCGCCTTTCTCTCTCTACTAGGATACATAATACCTGTACATATAAAAAAAAGGGTTAGAATTCAATATGTATATACGTGTACATATGTATGTGTGTATATGTGTATGTAGGTGTATATGTGAGTGTGTGTATGCATGTAAGCATGTATGTATGCATATGCATGTGCATTATGTATGCATGTGTGTGTATGTGTGTGTGTATGCATGTAAGTATGTATGTATGCATATGCATATGCATTATGTATGCATGCATGTGTATGTGTGTGCGTGTATGTGTCTCTATGTCTGTGTATGCATATATGTGTGTATGTCTCTATGTGTTTGTCTATGCATATATGTGTGTGTATGTGTCCATGTGTGTGTATCTGTGTGTGTGTCTATGTGTTTTTGTGTGTCTATGTGTGTGTGTGTGTCTATGTGTGTATATACGTGTGTATCTATATATATGTGTCTATATGCATGTGTATGTATGTGTGTAAATGTGTGTGGATGTGTGTATGTGTGTGTATGTGTGTGTAAGTGTGTGTGTCTATGTGTGTATGTGTGTGTATCTGTGTGTGTCTATGTGTGTATATACGTGTGTATCTGTATATATATGTCTATATGCATGTGTATGTGTGTGTGTAAATGTGTGCGGATGTATGTGTGTAAGCATGTATGTGTCTATGTGTATATATGTGTGTTTATATATATGTGTGTGTGTCTATGTGTGTGTGTAAGTTTGTATGTGTCTACGTGTGTATGTGTGTGTGTCTATGTGTGTAAGTGTGTGTGTGTCTATGTGTGTATGTCTATGTGTATGCATGCATAAGTGTGTCTATGTATTTGTGTGTCTATGTGTGTGTGTAAATCTGTGTGTATATGTGTGTGTGTATATGTATGCATGTGCATTATGTATGCATGTGCATTATGTATGCATATGTATGCATATGTGTGTGTATGTGTTTGTATGTGTGTGTATGTTTGTGTATGCATGTAAGTATGTATGTATGCATATGCATATGCATTATGTATGCATTTACTATGTGTATGTGTGTGTATGTCTCTTTACATGTGTGTGTGTATACATATATATGTGTGTATGTGTGTGTGTCTCTCTCTCTATGTGTGTGTGTCTATGTCTGTATATGTATGTGTGTGTATGCATGTAAGCATGTATGTATGCATATGCATGTGCATTATGTATGCATATGTATGCATGTGTGTGTATGTGTGTGTATGCATGTAAGTATTTATGTATGCATATGTATAATTGTATGTGTATGTGTGTATGTCTCTTCACGTGTGTGTGTGTATGCATATATATGTGTGTATGTGTGTGTATGAATTTAAGCATGTATGTATGCATATGCATGTGCATTATGTATGCATATGCATGTGCATTATGTATGCATGTGTGTCTATGTGTGTGTATGCATGTAAGTATGTATGTATGCATATGCATTATGTATGCATATGCATATGCATTAGGTATGCATATGCATTATGTATGCATATGCATATGCATTATGTATGCATATGCATTATGTATGCATATGCATTATGTATGCATATGCATTATGTATGCATATGCATTATGTATGCATATGCATATGCATTATGTATGCATATGCATATGCATTATGTATGCATATGCATTATGTATGCATATGCATTATGTATGCATATGCATTATGTATGCATATGCATTATGTATGCATATGCATATGCATTATGTATGCATATGCATATGCATTATGTATGCATATGCATATGCATTATGTATGCATATGCATATGCATTATGTATGCATATGCATATGCATTATGTATGCATATGCATATGCATTATGTATGCATATGCATATGCATTATGTATGCATATGCATTATGTATGCATATGCATATGCATTATGTATGCATATGCATTATGTATGCATATGCATATGCATTATGTATGCATATTGTAGCTCAGTGATGAGTAGCACCTCCTTTAATGTCAATCCGGGAAGACGTGAGGATGGTATGAAGACCTCGAGCAAGTGGCGGCACAAGTGCGTGAGTGAGAAGCACACAAGCATGCACACACATACACACACACGCGCACACACGGCAAGACAAAGAGAGAATCAATGGAGTTCTTTAGATTACTTTCAAAATGCTCTTACAAGTTCGTTTCAATTACAATCTAACCTCAAAAATGAGCTCTCTAGCTCTTTTTATAGTTTTTGACTAGCTTTTGGCCCTGTCCAGACCTAGTGTCCGGCCTAGTTAAAAATTAGGTTCCAGGGCTTATTTGAGGGCTCAAACGAAGTCTAAAAATTATGAAAATTGGTACGATGGTACTTCTAATACTCCTCAAGCTCGAGGACTCCTCGGCTTGCACAAAATGGAGTCTAATCTACCAAAAACGGGATTTACAATGTTTGTGTAGCGATTACAATCACTTGAATTGTACATAATCTATGGGAAAAAATGATCTGGCCTTGTTGCCGTATTGTGCATGATTCCTTTGTTGCTTTGTGTGCCAACACTCCCCCCTTCCTAGCGTCTGTCGCCCCTGACAGACCTTTGTTCGCGCGGGTGGTCGATGTAATATTGGATGACATTGGTGGCCAGTTCATGTTCTCCTATCCTTAAGCCTCTTGCTAGATCGGCTTCCAATGCCTCCCAATTTATTGCACCGGGGGTTTCTGGTTGCGGGGTGGTGTAGTACTCTGAATACATTGCTTGTTCACAAGCAAACAGTTGAAGCAGATGTGTCGGCTTTGGTGCGAAAATCTCCGAGTGGTACTCCCAGAAACCTGATCTAAACATTTCTTCGAAGGTCTGTTTGTAGCAGGCGGGGAGGTACTTGATGCGTGCATGCCAAGCGTAAGCCACACGGATACTGGGGGTGGTGCTCATGTCATACACCAAGTCATAATTTCCATTGCTAAACCCCGGAAGACGTACCTGTGGTGCGGCTGCATTTCTAAAGGTCTTCAGCACTACTTGCATCATATCTAAGATTTTAAGCATCATTTGCGCTGCTACATCTTGTATGGGCTTCAAGCGCGGCATCCAGTGGCGAATGGTCCCCATCATATATGCTACCGATGGTGGTCCTTGTGGTGGCGCGATGTACGGGTAGTTCAGCCATTCTTTGCATTGCGCATTGTTCTGTACCTTGATATTAAATGCCTTCCACGACCTGCGGCGGGGAACTGGACCGTAGCATGGGTTGTACAGGAGGTGCAATGGCGCGTTGTTCCATGTGCGTAGCATTTCTGGATAAGTCTCTAAAAGTTTCTGCCGCCATGTGGGTTGACGAATCTTGCCTTTTCGCACCTCTGGAGGAAGGTCTTCGGGTTGAAATTGGGTCGCAAAAGTAGGAATCTGACCCGTGACTCTTTGTATTTCTGCATTATAATCAGCCAAGATAATATAATATGGCCTGTACTGGAGTTCCGATGAGAGAATCAGGCGTCTCGATGACAAGTTCTTGAAGTAATCTGATTGTAAAACAGTCTCCTCTATGACCCTCATAGCCTGATTTTGCACTACGGTGCGCTCTTCATGCGAGGTCCCTATTTCCTCCACTTGTCGTAACCATGGCGGCCGTGGTGCCTCGAACGTGTCCTGCGCTTCTTCTGTTTGTTGGCCTCCTGGGAATGGTTGCGGATCATATTCTTCATCAAACGTTTGTTCCACAGGAATTTGCACAACTTCTTCGTCCGTGGGAGCCTCCGGAGGGGAAGATGGCCTCTCATATTGTAGTAGGCGTGTTTGCAATTCAGTTACCTGTTTCTGGAGATCTTTTATGGCCTCTGCGTCTGAGAGAAGTGAAGCCGCAGAGGGGGTGGTTGGGGGGGCAGCTGCTGGTGCTTGTTGGTGTTCCTGCTTTAGTTGTCCCAGCTCCTCCGATAGCTTATCATGTGCTTCGAGCAACATGGCATAATCTTCCAATATAATCTTTATATTGTCGGGGGTCACTGCTTGAAACTTGGATGGGCTGATGGGTGCCCCCGGTGTGCTCTCAATAGCTGCCTCCAGGTTCTCTTGGTTTTGTATTTGCAGACGTCTGTTCTCTTCCTGAGCAGCCGCAAGATGACGTTTAAGTAGCGCCATATTTCGCTGAAGTTTTGAGTTGCGTTCCAGCTGTGTCCGTAGGTGACCTTCTACCACCTACACTGCTTCCTGATCTACGTTCTGTAGCTGTACCTCCAATATATTGTGGGCTTCTTGGAGGGTGTGGAACTGTGTGTGGAGGCGAGTGTTCTCCTCTTCTAGTACCGCAAGGCGGAGCTGTAGTGTCGCTGAGTGCTCTTGCAGGCGTGCGTTTTGTTGCTGGAGCTGAATGTAATCTGTTCTTAAATTTGATATACAAGCCAACATGGTGTCCAATGCATTACCTATAGATGAGTGGGGGGTGTTTACCATGGAAGATGCATGGGAAGGGAATTGGGGAAGGGAGACAGTGAATGATGTGTCTACGAAAGTTGCGTGTGTGGGTGAAATTGGTGGAGGGGGAATGGGAGGAGGTGAAACCGTGGGTGGAGGTGCCGTGGGTGGTGAAATGTCCATCCCTTCAGGAGTGGGTGTTAGTGTGGGGCCTGCCATATACACTGGTATGGTAGGTGGTGTGTGTGTGGAAGTGGTGAATAGATGTGAAGTGGGGTGGGGAGCTGAAAAGACAGGGAATGGTTGAGGGCCTGGTTGAAAAGCCCTAGCAAAGATGTCCTGGAGGGATTGTAGAAATGGAGAGAGGGATATCGGGGGTTGGGGTCGTAAATTTGAGGAGGGCTGAAAGGGTTGCGTGGTAGCAGGGAAGCCCATGAATGTGGATCTGGGGTCAGGGTGGCCCGTGGCTGAAGGCATTGGGGATGGTTGTCCTAGGGCAGGGTCTAGGAGGGGTTCGGCGGATTGTGTAGTGTTGGGGTTGTCTTCGAAGATAGGATTGTCAGTGGTAGAGAATAGGGTGGCACTAGAGATGGGAGTACGGAAGATGAAGGTTGGGTCAGTGGGTTGAGTGGTCGATGGGATTTCCACTGTCTCTGTTCTAGGAGGTGATGGTGGGGGAGTAGGTGGTAGTGGTTCGGTGGACTCCTCATGGGTGGCTGGGTGCTGTTGGCTAGTTGTCTGGGAGGTTGTTCTGATAGTTTCAGGTGTAGTAGTCGGCTCTTCTGCAACTGTAACGGGAATTTGGATATTTTTACCTGAGCGAGGTCGTGTCTGGAACCTTCGTGGGTCATATTGAACTGAAGGCCTCTGAATGGCAGTGCGCACAGCTTCTACAACTCCATATGTTTCTGCCATCAATAAGAGACCTTCCCTGTACTCCGAGTCAACTCCCGCTTCTTCCAACAACTGAGTCATAAGTACTCTGCTGCTCTGTTCAGTGAGTAACTGCTGCGATCGCACTCTTTCCATAATCTGATACAGCCTTCGGAGTTCTGCTGTATATGCTGGGGCTTCAGTGGTCTCTTCTTCATACGCTTCTTCTTCTTCCGTGTGTCCGTGTTGTTGACTTTGCTGAGCGTCACCCCAATGGACATGTCTACCGTCTGTAGACTTTCTTCTTCTTCGTGAGGATGTGCCCTGCTCCTCTGCCTCTGAATAAAACTCCACATCAGAGAATTGTGTGCTTTGTAGGAATGCTTCGAAATCCTGGGGGTCCAGTCCTTCAGCCTCTCCAGTGGCAGCAAATTCGAATTCAGGTGTGATAGGAGGAGCCGATGGGGTAGGTTGTGTCGTAGTGTCGGATTCCGACCTGGGTATCCTAATGGTTAAGGGAGGTACCGTGCCCTCTCTTAATGGTGATGCCTCAGGAGTAGTCAGGACTTCCCTTGTCTGGACACAAGGGATCGCGCCCCTCATGCGCTTGGACTGATGTGTGGATGTCTTGAGCCTTTTAAACATTTGTAATTGTGCCCAAGTTAAGGCACGCTCAATGGGGACATCATATGCCAAGCATCGATAAATGATGCGTGTGAGTGCACAGCATCCGTTCACCACTAATTTCCTAGATGCCCTTTTGTTTGCTTCATACAACTGATCTATAATCCACACTGGTAGCTTAATAGGTAACGCACCTGCTTCCGCCAAGTAGAGAGCAAACCAGATCTTCTTGTGTGGTTGCGTGAATCGGTCTTGACCGGGGAAGGCGAAGTGTTGCATGCACATTCGGAGAGGGATGGACACATTTGGGGTGAGTGCTGCCATGTCTTTCAGCTTCACTAGTTTCCTGTCCTTCATGTTGGTGGGAACGAGAGCATCCTTTTCTGAGGGCACATGCGTGCCATGCATATTTAAAGCATCACTCACCAGCTCTACAGTAAGTTCAAACCTCTTCAACTCGTTGTTGCCCAGCAGTGAGGGGAGAACAAATGATCCGGGTTGGTCCTTATCTTCATTAGCTTGTAATGTGGAGACCAAATAGTAACATCGGAGGAGATCGGGTTTAGGTAGTGGGGCTTCAAAATATTCCGCCAATCCTGCTCGTTGCCATATGGTCTGTAGATCTTCGGTGTTCTGTAAAGTCTCGAACTCCTTGGAGAAAAATTGGAATCGCACCCATGATCTGTCATACTCGCATTTAGACTCCCAGATATACTTGGCCTCACCTAATGGACCGGGCATGCCATTGAACCAATGAGAATTGGCATGAACTCTTTCCGTGATGCCTGTAGGTGGATCTGGCACCGGGAGTTGCTGAAGGTGTTGCATCTCCACTGGTCGTTCCGTCGGGGGCACGTCCACGGGTAGGCTATCCACATCAATTCCTGCAGTAAGTATCCCTACTTGTGAGCCCGAACCTGTCGCTTCTGCCATTTTTCTTCTTGCCTTCTGATTCTGTGAGAATATAGAATCATGTGTTAACATCGTAATGGACAGAATAAATCCGTTGTTGTCCCCGTTACAACATTAACATGAGGTAGATGGTGAGTTAGTGGTTAGTAAGTGCACGAAGACAGTGAGTGTAGTTAACGTTTGTGTATTCCTAGGAGACTAATGCCGTTAGTAAGTGGGGTGAATTTACAAATCGGGGTCGGGGGTTTATTACAGATCTTAAACTGCCAAATGCAGTGGATGGGCTTTGCTTCCGGTTTCGTAGGGACTCCAGAGAGCTGTGTCGGTGTCGCCGTTTGGGAATGGGGCCTTTTAGGGACCCACATATAAGTGATTTTATGCATGCTCATGGGTCTTGGTGTGTTCCTAAGTGTTGAGCACGAGGGAATTCTGGTTGTACTCATAGAAGGGTTATGCTGCATAGATTGTGGCCTTGGCGTAACTACTTGTGCCCTCAAGCAAGCCTTAGGCACCCAAATTTGTCTAGATTGTGGGCTTGCCTTCATCAACTTCTTGGGCACCCAAATAGATTTTACTTTAGCAGAAGAATTTCTGAAAGACTTCTTATTAGCGTCGTGTTGTTGGTTACTAATAAGAGGCTTTGCCCGCGTAGTTGACGGTGGTGCACCCGGTCGTTCGCCTTTCCGCACCCACACCTGGTTTATTTTCTGGAACATTCTGCTGCTCAGGTATTTTTGATCTCGGACATAAGTAGTTCTCTGCTTCTTCTGCTTGTGATCCGCCTTTGGTTGCTGCCTCCTTCGGGCCTTTGGAAAAGAAGGGAGATCCGTTGCATCCCTGACTCCTTTTTTGCAAATGTCATTCCTCTGCAACACAGGGTTTTGAACAAGAACAGCATGGTCATCTTCATGTGTACCCCTGGAAGGACCAGGAGTCTGTGCCTTTCCTAGTTCCTTGAGTGCTCCATTGTCTAATTCTACTGTAACTCGACTATGACTGACCCAAACCTGGAGAAGTCCACTTCTTAGGTTTAGATTGACTGCTCGGTCATAGATCCAATCCTGACCCAAGACGAGAGGTTCAGTGAGATCCTCATCTTGACACACTAGTACTTTAACGGTCATTGCCTCATCGTGAATGTAGAGGGGAAGTTCCACCTCGCCCATGCAAGGGGTTTCCACGCCTCCCAATCCTATGAGATATGCTTCCACAGGATGGACAGTTAACTGTAACTCTTGACAGTAAGACAACTTAACAGCGCTAGTGGCAGCACCTGAGTCAATCAAGGCTCTTACGGTCCTTGCACTCTTTCCTTGTCCTATATCTATGGTTATGAAAGGACGTCTATCAATTATCCTATGCGAGCTTGTTCCTGCAACTTCACACATGGCCATAGGAAATCCTTGGTCTGCATAGTCATTCGCTCCAGGCTGATCTCTACTTTGCCTTCGTAATTTCATCCTTCTGATGCGTTCTAAAGCTTCAGCTTGAGCTTCTTCTCGAACTCGCTTTTCTTCCTCTTTGCGTTTCTTAGCAGTGTTGAGTCGACTGAGCATTTCCTCCGTGAGGGGTTCTTGATATAACTTGACTCTGCAACCGCTAATATAATTTGGGAGAACATCACCTTCTAATGTGGCCAATTGTACTGCTCCGCTCGTGGAGATCCTATTGATGATCATAGGTCCGTAGCCTCTCTTTTCTAGCTTCCTCGCATGTTGTTTTAGTGTATAGACTAAGACTAGATCTCCTGCTTTCAAGCCCTTATCCTTCACATGGGCATCGAAATATGCCTTCTGTCTCTTCTTGGCTGCATATATCCCTGCAGCGGCTCTCAGTCTTGTTTCTCCTAATCGTTCAAGGTCAAAAATCCTAGAGGAGAGCTCATGACCTGTCCATTCGTGCTCTTGTGCTACTCTCAATGTAGGGATCAGGAAGTCCAAGGGTAGCACAGCATTTTGGCCAAATACCATCTGAAAGGGAGTGGCTTGGAGTACCGTTTTGTAGGCCACTCGGTATGCCCAAACAGCATGGTATAGCTGTTTGTCCCAATCAGAGCGTTTAGTGTTCACTAATTTCGTCAGTACATTGCATAAAATCTTATTAGTGCTCTCAGCTTGTCCATTAGCTTGAGGGTGATAGGGGGCAGACTTCTTGTGTATTACCAAGAATTCTTGGAGTAGATTTTCAATCACTTCGTTCAAGAAATGAGTGCCTCTATCACTTACAAGCTCTATGGGTAGCCCATATCTCGTGAATACATTCTCAAACAAGAATTTGGCAGTTGTTTGAGCATCGTTCTTGGTTGTAGCTTTTACCTCTACCCACTTGGTGAGATAATCTGTTGCCACAATGATGTATTCCGCATGAGAACCCTTAGCTGGGGGATTAATAGGACCTACGAAGTCTATTCCCCACTTAGAGAATGCACGTCCACCCATCATAGGTTTCAGTGGCATCTCATCTTTGCGTATAGGATACTGAGTCCTCTGACAGACATCACACCGTTTCACATAGGTATGTGCATCCATGTGAAGGGTAGGCCACCAAAAACCCGCAAATAGGATTGCCTTGATCACCCGATCTGGTCCAAAGTGTCCTCCTGCTACACCTTGGTGAGCAGCTTCTAAGATCTTAAGATACTCACTTTCATGGACACACAGTCTCAGGTAACCATCCTTACCGCGCTTGTATAGATTATCACCGATGAGTGAATAATCCTGGGCTTCTTGTTCTAAACTCCTTTTCCTAGCTAGAGTCATGTCTGGAGGGAATGCGTTTGTCCTCAAGAATGATACTAGAGGTTCACTCCAATCTGGCACAATGGATACTTGATAAAGAGTGGCGTGTTCCACTGGTCGTTTAGTGCAACAGATTGGGCATTCCTTGCACAACTTTTGGACATCCGCTTCCATAGTTGGCCAATGCACTCCGAATCTCTTTAGAGTCTGTAAAGTTCGTTGCTTTGAATGGTGTTGCTCTAGTGCACCTACATGTGCTAGTTGCAACCACTTAGCGTACTCATCCTCTTCTACGCAACAAGCCAAGATCCCTTGATCTGTGTGCTTGTACATGCTTCCTGCCATGATATGGTACTTTTGGGCTTTTACGATCTCTCTATTCCGTGTGTTCACGACTGGATGATTAGGCCCGTAGGTCAATACTGGTACCAATGGCTTAGCCCACTGCGGTACAACTTCCAAATTAAACAAGTAAGCATCAGGAAGGTCATCTGACACTCCTTGTGGGGCTTCTCCCGATGTGAGCCTAGAGAGATGATCAGCTCTCAAATGAGTCCTACCTTTTCTTACCACAACCTCAAAGTCATATTCCATTAGCAAGAGAAACCATCTCACTAATCTTCCTGTATTGCATGGCTTGTTTACTAGATATAATAATGCCTGATGATCAGTAAAAAATTTAAACTTATTTGCAAGCAAATAGTGTCTAAATTTCTTGACTGCATATACCATGCCTAATCCTTCGCGCTCTGTAGTGGTGTAATTCCGTTCAGCCGCATTCAATTGTCTACTGGCATAGGCAATTGGAAGATCCATATTACCTTCACCAGTAGGTTGTGCAAGCACACATCCAATGGCATAATTGGATGCATCCACATGAACATGGAATGGCTTATTCCAATCTGGTGTGGTCAAGATTGGTGCTGAACACAATCTTCGTTTAAGCTCCTGGAAGGAATTCTCACATTCATCAGTCCACTCAAAGTTAGTCAAGAGTCCGTACATGGGCTTTGCGATGACAGCATACATGTGGATGAAACGTCGGTAATACCCACAATGCCCCATGAAAGCTTGTACTTCCTTGACATTCTTTGGCCTAGGTAGCTCTGCTATGGCTCTCACTTTTTCTTCGTCTGTAGATATGCCATTCTTTGACACTATGTGCCCTAGAATCTTGCCTTGTCTGACCATAAAAACACACTTTTCTGGGTTCAGGCAGACCTGATATTCTCTACATTTGTCAAAGATTTGTCTGAGTTCAGGGATATGGGTTCGTCTAACATTGGAATGAGCACAGAGATCATCAACATAGACTTCTAAACTCTTCCTCAGGAACTCCTTAAACACATGGCACATCAGCCTCTGGAAGGTAGCTGGTGCATTGGTAAGCCCAAATGGCATTACTCTAAAAGCAAAAATGCCCCATTCTGTGGCAAAAGCTGTCTTATGCTGATCCTCTGGAGCTATAGCTACTTGATTGTAGCCCGAGAATCCATCAAGGAAGCTGTACACTTCCTTGCCTGCCACTCTTTCTAAGAGGTGTTCTGTGATGGGAAGTGGATAGTTATCTCGAATCGTGGTGGCATTAACCTTTTTCAAGTTAATGCACACACGCAGTTTGCCATTCTTCTTGGGCACCACTACGATGGGGGATACCCATTCAGTGTGCTCAATTTCATAGATAAATCCAGCTTCGACCAATCTATCTATCTCCTCCTTGATCTTAGCAGCATAATTATCGTTATATGTATAAGGCTTTTGCTTAGAGGGTTTAGCGTCTGAAGTCATAGGAATGGTGTGTGCGCATATGTCAGGGTCAACACCTTTCAAGTCCTTGTAACTCCAAGCGAATACATCTCTGTATTCTCTTAGCAAGGCAATCAATTCATGCTCTTCTTCCGCTGTTAGGTCATGACCTATGTACGTACATCTCTCCTCTCCTTCTTCTATGGCCACTACTATTTTCTTGGTGGTTTCTTTGTTATCATAGGCCTCTCCTGATTGTGCCTCCCGTTTAGGCATTCTTATCATGACTCTCCTGTCATCTATCTCATACTTCTTAAAATTTTCTGGGACCTCAAACAAAGATTCTTCCTCTTCTGGTAAGGCTTCTCTTTTCTTTCGTTTCTTTCCTTCTTCCTTAGGGGTCATATGCGTTGCTAATCTTACATCATTTGTAACCTCTCCATGCCTCTGGGGTTGAAATTCTATTTCATGGAAGTATTCTTCATCTGATGCAAATGGTGGATCCATAATGATTGACTCTAGATCGGAGTCACTTGCATCCTCAAATGCATCAGGGCTAGGTTTGCATTCTTCTAGAACTGCCTCTCCCATGATTGGCTCTATGGAGAAGACTGAAATATCATAGCCATCCTCATCACAGTGAGGTGTCCATTGTTCTTCGTTGATGGCTACATCCATTGTTGCTAAGATTTCTGCCCAGCCATGGGGTTCAAATTCCTCATCTGGAAAGACTACAGGTGCATAGGCCGGGTCTTGAATGGGTCTATGAGTTTCGTTCGCACCTACCTCTCTGGCTTTCTCTCTCTTCTCTTCTTCTACTGCTACCTTGCACATCCATAAGTGAGTATCTTCATGCATCCATGAGGATCCCGACCCTATGGAATGCACCGATTCTGTATCCTCTTTGGCTCTATGGATGGGATTCCATTGGATAGGAGGGACATCTCTATGAGAATAATCCTTGAGATTGACTTTGGTTGTAACACCTAAGTGCTGCAGGTACAAAGAATTGGTTCCCCAATCCTGTACCACTTGCAACTGTCGCATAAATGGTCTTCCTAAAATCATCTCATAAGCATGATTTTTGCTGAAGTCACATATAGCAAAGCTATGCTCAAACTCAACACCACAAGTGGTGAGAGTTATTCCTTCTAGAAATCCTAAGGGTTTCTCAATATGACCATCGGCCATTTGCAATTTCATCCTCGTTGGCCTGAGTGCCGGCTTGCCCCAACGCTTCCAAAGGGAAGTGGTGGCAATTGCAACTCCTGCACCTGAGTCTAAAATTGCCTTGGTGGTGTACTCTTGGTAGGTAATGGGAAGATAGGTGTTCCCTTCTTCACCTTCACACATATCTCCTATCTTATCCAAGGGAATTTCTGGCACTGTCCTATGGGATCCTGCCTGGGAACGAGGTTTTGCTATCTCTGGTACTTGTTTGGCTACATGTTTCCATAATTCAGGTCTAACCTTGAGTAGCTCTTCTAACTTGAGATTACACTGCACGTTAGTGTTCTTCACTACCTCTGTGTTCCTAGGTATGACTGAGTCGTCGTTCCTTACCAAGACTGTGGGTGCTCTCATACATGTGGACTTTGCTTCCCATGGGCCTGTGAAGTGGGGTAGCTCTTGTATGGAATTAGACTCAAAGTCTAATCTCTCGTGAGACTGAACACTCTCATGCTCCCCGTAAATAGATGGGATGTCTTGTGGGAATTGGTCGTGTGCATCGTCCACAAGTTCAAAAGGAGGGGCGACCTCGCTTTCGTTATCCCATTTGTCTTCTTGAATCTCTCGTAGGAAGTCTGGTGCAAACCGATTCATAGAAGAAGAAGTGTCTGGCTCCGTAGAATTGGGCGCATAAGCAACCTGTGAAGGAGGGCTGATTCTATTGTTGACTCTCTCCTCGTTCTCACAATTGGCTGGAGCACAAGCTTCTTGGGGAGGATTACTTATTCTATTACTTTTCCGAACAGGCTCACACATTCCCTGAGAAGGAATGTAGGCAACCTGTGGAGGTACTTGAGCTTTCGAGGGAGGCTCATCTGCCTTTTGGGGGGGAAGATAAGCTTCTTGAGGAGGCACATGGGCTTCCTGAAGAGGCTGGCTTATCCGTTCTCTTGCCCTTTCCTTCCTTTGAGGGGTAGGTTCCTTTTCTGACTGTGCAATTAGCCGCTCTATTCTTTCTAAGGAGGGGAAACTGTCTGGTTTAGTGGAATTGGCCACATAAACTTCCGATTGGGAATGATTCATGTTTTTGCTTGCTTTTTCTTGGTCTTGATTTTTTTCTTCCTTGTCAGATCTTGCAATTATCCTCTCTAACTTCTCTAGGAATCCATCCAAGTGTAATTGCGTTTTGGCTGAGCCTGAGTAATTGAAAAGGCGACTGGCTTCAAACATAGTCTGAGCCAATGCGACCATTTTCGCGCATAGTTTGGTTCTTTCTATCTCTAGGTCAGCTCTAGGATAGCACTTGTCATGATCCGTGACGTTTGGCCCTTCTTGGATTCTGGCCTGATATGCTTTAAGCATCATGTCTATGTCTTCGGGAGTGGGATCAGCTAATACCGATCCTGTTTGGGGTGGTGGGTGGGTTGCGTGGGCTGTCTTAGAGGGTGAAGGGATGGAGGGCGATGGGGATGGTAGCGGTGGGAATGTGTGAGAGTGCGGTTGAGATGTGATCTCTATGATTTTAGCCTTGGTTTCTCGTAGACTTTCCTCAAGTTCACTCATCTTCTTTGCCCATTGCCTTTTCATGCGTTCGCGGCTATCTCTCCAAGCTCTTGTTCTCTTTTTATTTTGGCTCTCAGTATCGCTAGCATCTGGGCTCTTTTCCTGGCCTACCCCTTGGTTTTGCTGCAATGCCTGAGCCCTAGTGACTACCTGTACTGGTGCAGTGGAAGTGACACTTCCTGAGGAGTCTACCACTAACCCAACAACGTTGATAGGGGTGATTTTTGGCATGCTATTGGGGTTCTTTGGGCAATCTCGTAAGAGATGCTCTTTTCCGCAGTCTTGGCAAAAGCCTTGGATAGTCAAGGACTGAGGTTGTGTGGGCGGAGGCAAGGAACAATCACGAATGAGGTGATCTCCTTGGCATCTGTAGCACGGTCCTCTTGGGAATGGAGGTCTTACTTGCCGAGGTTGAGGCCTAGGGTTGGGGTTTGCATACATGACGTTCGTGTAATCTGACTCCCAACTAGGTTCATTCGGCTCTTCACTATAGTAGGACTCACCATGTTCTGGAGACTGCATGTAGTAAGCCTGGGGGCTATCCACATGGGTAGAATCAAAGCTATGATCACTTGGGTCATTTTCAGAGATCAAGGATGTTACAGGGACTATAGCTCTATTCAGGTTTTCTTCTGCAACAGCATACTTTACTGGAATCACGTTAGAGGGGTTTGGAGGCGGTTGAGCTAGCACCGGTTGGGGTCTCTGTTGGGCCTGATATTGTGGTTGGTAGGTTTGTTGGGGTCTAGCATATTGTGGTGGTGGAGGGTACTGGTTCTGGTATCTTCCTTGTTGGTAGGGCTGGGGGTAGGGTTGTCTAACTGCCTGCTTGTTGTATGGGCAATCTTGTGCGGTGTGATTGGTGTATCTCCGTTCTATGGTGCAGTACTGGCTACTAGGATTTACTTGTGGCTGAGCCATAATGGGACAGACGTTCGCCATGTGGTCACCACCGCATGTATAGCATCTCTTCGCTGGGGCAAACCTTGGGATTTGTTTGCTAGTTACACCTAATTTCTGGGCCACTTTCTCTGCGAGTTCCTCAATTGATGTGGATTGCGTGGAAGAGTGACTAGATGCACTGTCTGAATCTTTGTAAATTTTGGACAGCTCTAGCTCTTCTCCTAGGTTATCTTCAATGTCAATGCATATACGTACACACTCTTCTATAGTCCTAGGGTCTTTCAGATACACGTAGGATCTCAATTTTGGACTCAGCAATCCATCAAGAAAGAAGGCTACTTGTTTAGCAGATGTGGGTAGTTCCGAAATAGGACACCTTTCAAGATATTGTCTAAATCTTCTTCCTGCAAGTCTCACAGTCTCTTGAGGGGTTTGCTTGAAGCTGTGAATCAGTGAGGAGGTGTTGTGTCTTATGCCACTCTTGGAGAACTCAATAATAAATGCTTCTAGGAGTTGGTCTATGCTCCTGAACTGGCGCTCATCCAATGGCTGAAACCATGTAAGTGTTGTGTTCCTAAGGGTTAGACCGAAGGCATTGTACTGCGTGAACAGATCTTCCACTTGTTCAGCTCTCAAGACTTGCTTGAATTCCGCCACATGATCATAGGGATCACCTGTGCCGTCAAAGTAATTCTTCATGGACTTAACTAGCTGGGTGGGTCTCAAAGTTCTTGTGTGCTCTCTAGGCCTCGGCAGAGGAAATCCATCTACATTTCTTTGGTTCCTGTGGGCTCTATGCATCTCAGGTTCTACCCTCTTCGTCTCTGTTCTCGTTCTTTCTCTGCCCACGGGGTTGGCAAAACTTACTTCTGGTCTATCTCTACTTCTGTCTCTTTGCGAACCATGAGCTTGGGAAGTTCCAGCCCCAGGGTGACCATAGGATACATTTGATCTTGGTTGGGGAAAAATAAATTCACCCTTCCAAGTGTAGGCATGCCTATCATTTTCTGTCACCACAAAGATCCTCTCCGAAGTGTGGTCTAAATAGGTCACTCTACCTGGGTTATCTGGATCCTTAAACTCATAGATCATGATTGTTCCTATATCAGTTGGGTGATCCGGTTTATATCTCCAAAAGGCTTCGTCCGTTTCTCGATTGAGAAGCAATTCTATGCACTTGTTATCTTGGGGGACCCACTCAGGCGTGATAATTCTAGTGAGAACTGATTTACCTCGAGGGGTTCTAGGTTCTACTCCCATATTTCCTTGTTCCAAGTCACCTAAGTCCGCTTCTGAGATTACATTCCCAAAGTCATCTGTCCTATCAGGATGACTAGTGACTACATATATAGTTCCTTCTTTGTCCAGGTATGCACCATTTTCAAACTTGACAGCTGGGTGTTCTAGTCCAATGGATTGATCAGGGTTTTTAATCTGGACCACAGATCTTCCTAAGCCGTCCTCATAGATGCTAGCACCTAATCGGTTGGTTCTCAGGTACTCCAGCTGTGTTTTGTAAGGGCCTTCTACCCTGTACAAGTAGGGCACACCTGAACTTCCCGTAGGTCTGTCCATACCTTGAGACATCCCTGACTCACTGGTCTCAGAGCTAGGGTAGTTCGATTGGTGGCTCAACTGCTAGGCCCAGGACCTAGCAGTGTGGTTGACACTAGCCTCTGAAGATCTAAGGCTTTGTCTCTCTCTTACTAGGTGTCGTCCTGATCTAAGGTTCATATGCCTATCTAAGTAGCCCAATTCTTTGCCCAGAGTACAACCTCGTTGTCGATCAATTGGTACCAGTCACTTGATTCTTTTTAGTTATTTCTCGTGTTTAAAGTCTTGTCTGCTATTACGTCGCCCGGAATACTTGAATGTTCTTCGTACTTTCAGGTTGATCGTTCCACGTTAGGTTCTTTCCTTTATGTTGTCGACAGTACAGAGATTAAGTTTTTAGCTTGAACTTGAGTTTTTAGGTAGTCTTCAACTTGATAGTGGCCTATCGTCGCCCTGACTTACTCCTACTTCTAATTGTTCTTAGCCTAAGCTAGGAATTGACGAAGAGGAGTTGAGAATATTCCGACCTTTCTTGCCGAACCTTGCTCTTTAGTGCTCGAGAAGTTGATTCTCAAGCGTGCGCCACACCGTTGCTTGGATACTCTCAGTTGCTTCTCAATAGGCCTGCATAAATCCCAAGATTAGCTCCAAGTAGACCTTTCAATTGAAAGACAATTTATTTCAGACACTTTTTTAATGACCCTTGTTCCCCCTTTTGCATTGTTAGAAATTTACTCTAGAGCTCCCTTGGTGTTCCTACCCCTCAGTGTGTCAACTTCCAAATATCCTATCTGAAAATCAACGCGTTATTCTTATAAAAAACAGTTGAGGGCGTGTAGTATATGTCACGAGCTTTCCGACAAGCCCTAGAGCTCAGAAAATGGATTTCGTATGAAAAAGTTATGACCGTTCAGGGTTTAGGGGGTTAACTAGACAAACAGAACCTTTCGGGGGTTTTAATGCATTTTCTAAGGCCTTCGTAAGTAGATGAGTACATGAAAGTGCAAATATGCCCAAAATTTAGCCTAAATTTCCAAAAATTCACTCCTTAATTTTTTGCCGAAAATGCCTGTCTATCGCGATAGACGGTGTCTGTCGCGATAGACACAATCTATCGTGGGGGCTGTCTGTCGCGATAGACGGTGTCTGTCGCGATAGACAGTGTCTATCGTGGATTTCTGTCTGTCGCGATAGACGGTGTCTGTCGCGATAGACGGTATCTGTCGTGAAATTCTGTCTGTCACGATAGACGGTGTCTGTCGCGATAGACGGTATCTGTTGCGGATTTCTGTCTGTCGCGATAGACGGTGTCTGTCGCGATAGACGCTATCTGTCGTGAAATTCTGTCTGTCGCGATAGACGGTGTCTGTCGCGATAGACGGTATCTGTCGCGGATTTCTGTCTGTCACGATAGACGGTGTCTGTCGCGATAGACGGTATCTGTCGCGGATTTCTGTCTGTCGCGATAGACGGTGTCTGTCGCGATAGACGGTATCTGTCGCGGATTTCTGTCTGTCGCGATAGACGGTATCTGTTGCGGATTTCTGTCTGTCGCGATAGACGGTGTCTGTCGCGATAGACGGTATCTGTCGCGGATTTCTGTCTGTCGCGATAGACTGAAAAAATGCAAATTTTTGGAAAACTTCTAGTGATCTAGAGTGCCCTCAGGGTGTAGGTTACAGTACTAATCATGCATTCACAAAATTTTAAGATTTTCTGTCTGTCGCGATAGACAGAGATTGTCGCCCCGGGACCTGTGCAGAGCCTGTCGTACCTGCGCACACTGCTGGGGATGATGGTACAGCAAAAAACCTGCAAAATAGCTCAGAAAACATGCAAAAACAGCACATGCAAGTTCGCTCTCTCACTCTCTCTCACAAGTGAAATGAGGGAAATGAGGTGGAGGTGGGGATATAGTCAAAAACTGAAATTTTCGCGATGATGGAGATGGAGGTGGGAGATGGTGATGATGATGATGGTGATGAAGATGGTGAAGAAAGTAAAAGAAAACCGATGAGAGTGAAGAAAATACCTACGACTCCAACGCGTCAACTCTACGTCTTACCATCACACGCTCGTCCTCAAAGCTCGATCCCCGGCAACGGCGCCAAAATTTGGTGTAGCTCAGTGATGAGTAGCACCTCCTTTAATGTCAATCCGGGAAGACGTGAGGATGGTATGAAGACCTCGAGCAAGAGGCGGCACAAGTGCGTGAGTGAGAAGCACACAAGCATGCACACACATACACACACACGCGCACACACGGCAAGACAAAGAGAGAATCAATGGAGTTCTTTAGATTACTTTCAAAATGCTCTTACAAGTTCGTTTCAATTACAATATAACCTCAAAAATGAGCTCTCTAGCTCTTTTTATAGTTTTTGACTAGCTTTTGGCCCTGTCCAGACCTAGTGTCCGGCCTAGTTAAAAATTAGGTTCCAGGGCTTATTTGAGGGCTCAAACGAAGTCTAAAAATTATGAAAATTGGTACGATGGTACTTCTAATACTCCTCAAGCTCGAGGACTCCTCGGCTTGCACAAAATGGAGTCTAATCTACCAAAAACGGGATTTACAATGTTTGTGTAGCGATTACAATCACTTGAATTGTACATAATCTATGGGAAAAAATGATCTGGCCTTGTTGCCGTATTGTGCATGATTCCTTTGTTGCTTTGTGTGCCAACACATATGCATATGCATTATGTATGCATATGTATGCATGTATGTGTATGTGTGTGTGTATGTCTCTCTACATGTGTGTGTATGCATATATGTGTGTGTATGTGTCTATATGTGTGTGTATGTCTAGGTTGCATTATTCGTTATTCGACAATTCGTTTATTCGTGAATAATTACGGAATTTTACGACAACCTTCCATTATTTGACCGAATTATTCGGTGCCACATCAGCTTATTCGGAGATGAGAGAATACTTTTTGCATGGTAATTTGTCAAATTTCTATCGAACGCACTTTCGATCGAAAAGGTTTTTGATTGAAAACTTTATTGGTCAAAAAGTCTTTGATCGAATTACATTTCGATCGAAGGAAATTCGATCGTTTATAAAAGAACACAAGTAGACTCATTTTTCATAAGAGTTGCTTTGTTTTTTATGAACTTACAGTGTCATAGATAGAACAAAGTATAAACTCTTGCTATACATATTTACTTTTGTACTTAAAGCATAAAGAAAAATATATTTGTTTGCGAATTAAAAACTATTGTGATTGTTTGACTCAACATTGATTCTTACTTCACAATAGTATATGTATGTGTGTGTATGATTGTGAGTAAACATGTATTGTGATTATTTGAATCAATATTGATTCTTACTTCACAATAGTATATGTATGTGTATTTGAGGGTATAATTGTGAATGAAATCTATTGTGATTGTTTTATTCAACATTGATTCTTACTTCACAATAATATATGTATGTGTGTGTATGATTGTGAATAAAAATGTATTGTGATTGTTTGAATCAATATTGATTCTTACTTCAGAGTAGTATATGTATGTGTATTTGAGTGTATAATTGTGAATGAAATCTATTGTGATCGTTTGATTAAACATTGATTCTTACTTCACAATAGTATATGTGTGTGTGTATGATTGTGAATAAAAATGTATTGTGATTGTTTGAATCAATATTGATTCTTACTTCACAATACTATGTGTATGTGCATGTATGTTATATGATTATGCATGTATGTGTGTATATGTGTGTTTTTTTATAATTCAAGGGTTCAAAAAGTATTAATAATTAAAGATCAAAGGCATCCAAGGTTTCATATCAGCTAAGAGAAGGTTCTTGTTGTATCGATTCAATATAACTTCACAGATCTATAGATCTTCTTTAGAAAGTTGTATTGAATTGATACAACAAGAACCTTCTCTTAGCTGAGATGTTGGGCCTTGGCATCAAGACAATAGCATCAAGAGGGATTTGTTGGGAGGAAAGAAATCAATTTGTTGAGACAATAGCATCGAGAGGGATGTTTTGATAGAAGCTGACTTATGCACTTGATCCTTGGATACTTACGATGAAAAAGATGCAAATAGGTAAAAAAAGATTTTACTATTTATGATATAGTTCAGTACTTTTTCTAGCATATAATAATGAATGTGCATATTGATGGAGAGTGTTAATCTCCAAAAGAACAACCTACTCTTGAATTTAGAACACCTCTATATCAAGAGTAAGTCAAAACCTTCACCAATTTAAGCTATCAATGACCAAATATCAATTTCTTGACTAAACTGTGAAGAAGGAATTTCCTCAGAAAGTCTGCTGCATAGATCTTGCTCATTGACTGAGTAAATGTGTAAACTTTGCACAAGGTGCTGCCTAAAGATTGCACACCTTCTCCAAGTCGAATTACTTCAAAAGGTTCAGTAGATCTTGAGAAATCTACTTACCAAGTCAGCTATGTCTAAATCTGCACTTCTGAGAAGTCGATTTGGACACCCCTAACTTCTTAACTTTAATTCTCTCAGTATAAAACCCGTTTAAGCAAATGCTTTTAACCACGAGTAGCTTACCTTCCAACTTAAAGATTAAGTGCTTACTTGCACAAAACTTTACACTATGGAGTGAGAAATGATCAAATCATTAAGATCAAAATTTGTGCCTGTTTCAAGAACCAGTGAGTACTTTCTCACATGTAAATGTTCCTACACACAATTCTCTTAGCCTGATCACAATTAGACTCTCAAACTCTAGCCATAGATTGATTAACTATGGACTTAGATATCTCCAAAAGGAATTCACAAAAGATCTATCACACAGGGAAAAAACACAAAAACATCGGGCGCAATTTTTCCTTCTATTTCTCAAAAATTTACAACTGAGTGAGGATAGAGAGTTCAACTCACTTCACACATGTCTAATGACATTTTCTACTACTCAATACACTAATCTCATGATCTCCTATTGTCTCTCCTTGTCTTCTCTACTTGCCCCGACATTTTCAAAAGTATTTATAGGCAATTATGTACAGACTTATATCAAAGCATAAGTATAAGTAACCTATGTCTTAACTAATGTACATATGTGTACATGTCTTTCACTCTGTGAATGTATCCATCTTCTTTGCTTCAAAACTTGATCTCATCTCCATCCTTTGTCCTTCAAATCTTCAATTGGTGATTGGTCTGCACCAACAGCTCCCCCTCAATCATCAATTGAGGTTTCTCTTATCTTCTTTATACTTGCCGTGTCTTTAAATTTCTGTAGCTTTGGTCCATCCAAGCTCTTTGTAAGCATATCAGCTATCTGATCTTTTGTTGAAGTATGTATGACTTCAATCTCCTTATCCATCACCTTCTCCCTTAGAAAGTGATACTGTATCTCAATGTGTTTAGTCCTGGCATGAAAAACAGGATTAGCAACTAGATATAATGAGCTCATGTTATCACCATAAATGATAGGTATGTTCTGTATAGTGTCAAAACTCTTCATTAGAGTTTTAAGCCATATCACTTCTTTTGTACAAGTCTATAATTCCATGCCCTTGGGGCCTGCTTCAAGCCATACAAAGCTCTCTTAAGCTTGCACACATGATCTGGATACCTTTTATCTCTGAACCCTTGAGGTTGCTCCATGAATACATCATCTGAAATATAACCATTCAAAAAAGCATTTTTCACATCTAATTGACACAATTTCCAACCTTTACATGCAGCAATTGCTATAAGTGTCCTGATGGTTGTCATCTTTGCCACAGGACTATAAGTCTCATCATAGTCAACACCATATGTCTGAGCAAACCCTTTGACAACAAGTCTAGCTTTGTACCTAGACACGCTTCCATCTGCAAATCTTTTTGTCTTATAAACCCACTTACATCCAATGATCTTCTGGCTATTTGGTTTTGGAACCAAATCCCATGTTTGATTCTCCAATAATGCATCATATTCTTCCTGCATAGCTTTCTCCCAATTTTCTTTACCTTTTGCCTCTTCATATGTAGAAGGGTCTTCATCTGTTTTAATCATGTAAGCATAATCTTTGGTAGCCAGAAATGAAGTATCATAGCTATACCTTGTAGGTTGCCATTTGTTCCTTGTAGACCTCCTAAGTTCTCCACTTCTTGAGGTTTCTGGTTCTTCATATTCAGGATCAAACCTAGGTGTTTCTTCCACTTCAACCTGCACTTCATTATTCTCTTCTTCATCAATTATTTGAACCTTTGACTTACCTTTCCTTTGGCTCACAACCTCTTCATCATCTGTATTAATATTGATAGTACCTGCATACCAAGTACCTTGCTCATCAAATGTAACATCTTTTGATACAAGAAAATGTTTTGTGGATGGATTCCACAACCTGTATCCCATCTGCTTATCATCATAACCAATAAACACATATTTTTCAGCTTTAGGTTCCAATTTGTGCCTTAATTGTGATGGCACATATGCATAGGCCAAACATCCAAATACTTTGCAATGGTCTAGTGTAGGTCTCTTACCCCACCATGCCTCATAAGGTGTCATTCCCTGCAAAGCTTTACATGGTAACCTATTGACCAAATAAGTAGTTGTATTTACAGCCTCAGCCCACAAATAATTAGGGCAATTTTTCTCCTTCATCATGGACCTTGCAAACTCAACAAGAGTTCTATTTCTCCTTTCTGCTACACCATTTTGTTGAGGAGAGTACCTGCAAGTAACTTCCCTTTTTATACCTGCATCCCAGAAGTAATTACTGAATTCATTAGAGAAATACTCTCCCCCTCCATCTGACCTTAGTCTTTTCAACTTATGTCCTGTAATTCTTTCTGCATATGCATGATAGTGTTTAAATGTATTAAACACTTCTGACTTATCTTTGATCACATAAATAGTGATCCATCTAGTAGCATCATCAACATAAATCACATAATATCTTGACCCATTTATACTGAAATCCTTTGATGGTCCCCACACATCTGTATGTATCAACTCAAGCTTCTCTGAGTACATAAAACCATGCTTGGAGTAGGAAAGCTTATGAGCCTTACCTAATTGACATGCCTCACATCTGTATGTCATATGTTGACCTGCAACATTAGGCAAACCAAGCACTGAACCATTGTTAATCATGTCTTTAATACCTCTTTCATTGAAATGTCCAAGCCTCATGTGCCAAAGATCTAACTCAGAAATCTTATGTCCTCCATATGTGAATATTACCTTGAATCTTCAATGTGAACAATCTTCCTTCTTTCTTCCCTGAAACAATTTGTTTATACCCATTGCTAGGGTCTTCCACAAACACTCCTTCATTAGTGAACCTTACTTCATAACCTTTTTCCACAATTTGTCCTACACTTATCAAATTCTTAGGAATTGTAGGAACATACAAGACCTTACTCAATAAGGTGCTACCATCCTTGGCCTTCACTGATCCAATTGACTTCACATTGTGCTTTGTATTGTCACCTGTTTGAACAACATGATTAGATACCTTATTTTCCAAATCAGTCATCAAGGCTATATTACCACTCAGGTGATTGCTACACCCTGAATCAATGTAGAAGACTCTTTGATCTTCATTCTGCCTTTCACAAGTTGCATTCATTATCAATGTTGAATCTTCCTTTTGATCTGAAACATAATTGTAATAGGTGTTGTTATATTGTTGACTTTGGAAACCTCTAGCTGCATTTCTTCCAAAGTAACCCCTACTACCTCTGCCTCTGAAATTACCTCTTTGATTTCTGCCACTTCTTCCTCTTGTATTATAGTTTTGATTATATCCACCATTACTCTGATTATTATGCCAACAATGATTAGCTAAATGATTTGTCTTACCACAAATCCAACAAGCTTTGCCTCCATCTTTGTTGTTTCTGCCTCTTCCTCTACCTTTACCACCTCCTCTACCTCTTAGGAAGTTGGCTTGACTAGTTGTACCTTCATCTTCACCTGCTTGTTGCTTTCCTTTGTTAGCTTTCTTCTTGTCCTTTGAGTACATTGCATGACCTGTACTTTTGTCACCATCTCCTTTAACATCCTGCTCAAATGTTAGCATATGACCTAGCAACTGATTTAAATCAGGAGTGAAATGATCAAGTGATAATTCTGTAGACAAAATGAATGGCTTCCATTTGTCATCACCTCTCAAACCTGTAAGGATTTGCCTTACCAATTTATCCTCCTCAATGTCTTCATCAACAGCTCCTAAAGCATCTGCAATATCTTTCATTCTTGTCACATAGTCTGAAATGGATTGAGAAGCCTTCTTCTTAAAGGTGGTAAACTCTGCCCATAAGGATGCCTTCCTTGACTTAGTAGTATTCTGGAAATGCTCCTCCAAAGCATTCCAAATATCAGTTGCACTTTCAAGACCTCGAATATGAGGTAATAAAGTAATCATTGACTGCCATATATACAATGCTCCTAGCTTGAGCATCTTTCTTCATCCAATTTTTCAAATCTGCTAACTCTTCCCTAGTTGGAACACTAGGATCTCTGAACTGTGGTTTCTCTTCTTCTCCTGTGATGTAAGCTATTAAATCTTTGCTCATAAGATGAGCTTCCATCCTCATTGACCATGCAGGATAGTTTTCCCTATCCAATTTCTCTATCTGTAGAGAATCTCCCATCTTGTGTCCACCTGTGTATTGAAATCTTCAAGCTTTATGAATAATATATGTACCTTTACTTGAAATTAGAGTCCTTTTGTCTTTCTTGATGTCGTATGGTCTCTTCCTCAAGCTTTGCCTTCAAGCTTTCACCTTTTAGTTCTTCAGTTGTTGAATTTCTTGAATCTGCAGCAGTCGGGATCCTCCTTTCCTTGATTTTGATGTTTCCTGCTCTGATACCACTGATGGAGAGTGTTAATCTCCAAAAGAACAACCTACTCTTGAATTTAGAACACCTCTATATCAAGAGTAAGTCAAAACCTTCACCAATTTAAGCTATCAATGACCAAATATCAATTTCTTGACTAAACTGTGAAGAAGGAATTTCCTCAGAAAGTCTGCTGCATAGATCTTGCTCATTGACTAAGTAAATGTGTAAAGTTTTTGATGAAACTTTGCACAAGGTGTCGCCTAAAGATTGCGCACCTTCTCCAAGTCGAATTACTTCAAAAGGTTCAGTAGATCTTGAGAAATCTACTTACCAAGTCAGCTATGTCTAAATCTGCACTTCTGAGAAGTCGATTTGGACACCCCTAACTTCTTAACTTTAATTCTCTCAGTATAAAACCCATTTAAGAAAATGCTTTTAGCCACGAGTAGCTTACCTTCCAACTTAAAGATTAAGTGCTTACTTGCACAAAACTTTACACTGTGGAGTGAGAAATGATCAAATCATTAAGATCGAAATTTGCGCCTGTTTCAGGAACCAGTGAGTACTTTCTCACATGTAAATGTTCCTACACACAATTCTCTTAGCCTGATCACAATTAGACTCTCAAACTCCACAGAAACATCGGGCGCAATTTTTCCTTCTATTTCTCAGAAATTTACAACTGAGTGAGGATAGAGAGTTCAACTCACTTCACACATGTCTAATGACATTTTCTACTACTCAATACACTAATCTCATGATCTCTTATTGTCTCTCCTTGTCTTCTCTACTTGCCCCGACATTTTCAAAAGTATTTATAGGCAATTATGTACAGACTTATATCAAAGCATAAGTATAAGTAACCTATGTCTTAACTAATGTACATATGTGTACATGTCTTTCACTCTATGAATGTATCCATCTTCTTTGCTTCAAAACTTGATCTCATCTCCATCCTTTGTCCTTCAAATCTTCAATTGGTGATTGGTCTGCACCAACACATATGCATGTGTGTATGTATGCATGTACATATGCATGTGTGTATTTATGCATGTACATATGCATGTGAGTATGTATGCATATGTGTGTGTATGTATGCATGTGAGTATATGTGTATGAGTGGCCCGTGTGTGTATGTAAATGTGCAAGTATCTATATGTATATGTATATGTGTATGTGTGCATGAAAGTATGTCTATGCATGTGTATGTATGTGCACATGAAAGTACGTGTATGCAAGTGTGTATGTGTATGTGCGTGTATGTTATATGATTGCAAGTGAAAATCAAATATGATTGTG